>SJYC01060624.1:0-11871 GCA_006408675.1 Madoqua kirkii | reverse complement strand
CCTCAGTGCCTCCTCTCCTTCGAGAGAACGGGAAGACGCCTGCGGCCTATGTAGGTGGTGATTGGTACCCTGTGTTAACCAAGGTATTTGGACTCTTTTTCTCTGCTAAATTCCTAATCCCCCTCTATCTGTAATTAAATAAGTTTTTCCTAGGACGCCTACTCCATCCCCACCTTTCAATCACCCTGGATCCACCAGGGCTGGACCTCACCAGGTGGACATCATTTTGAAGAGATTAGGAAATAGTTGCTGGAGGATGTGACACTCAAGGTGAGTACTTGAGACATGGGAAAGAGATTCATGAATCAAGACCCAAAATCAGGATAAAATACACCCAAGTGTGAAAACTAAAAACAGCTGAGCAAGACCGTGACTAAGCTAATATTAAGATAGCATGAGATGAGGCTTAGCAGTAGAAGAAGTTGAGACCTTTAAGGGTTATATTCTCTGCTAAGGTCTGATTACTGAAAAGGATGGAAGACTATTGAAAAGGGTAGTGACATGATTATAAGTGCATTAAGAAAATAAACCCCACTAAATAGAAGACAGACAGACTGCAAAGGAAGAAATAATATTGAACCTATCTTCAGGTAACATGATTGTCCACATAGAAAACCCAAGAACTAATAAGGAAGTGCAACAAAATTGCCAGCTATAGATCAATTCACACTAACCAATTGCATTTCTATGTACTAACAATGAACATTTAGAAACTGAAATTTTAAAAATATATACTACTATTTACAACTGCTCCAAAGAAAATTAAATATTTAGTTATAAACATAATAAAACATCTACAGGATCTGAAAATGCTGATGAAAGAAATTGAAAATAAGAGAGCTAAATAAATAGAGAGACATACTGTATTCAAAGATTGAAAGACTCAACATGGTAAACATGTCCATTTTATTAAGTTGATTTATAGTTATAATGAAACACCTATTAAAATCACAGAAAAGTGTTCTGTAAACTTAGACACATTAATTCTGAAATTTATATAGAAAGACAAGGACCTGGAATAACTAAATCAATTTTGCAAATGTGTAATTAAGTGGAAGGAATAACCTTACTTGACATTAAGAGTTATGATACAGCTATGGTAATCAGGAAAGGGTGGTGTTAGTGAGGGGATAACACATACCAGTGGAACAAAATAGAAAACCTGAAAATGAACCACAAAAATATACTAACTGATTTCTGACCACATAGCAAGAGCAATCTAATGCAGAAAGGATATGTTTTTCAGGAAATGGTGTTGAATATGGACCTCTGCTCAGTGTTATGTGGCAGCCTGGAAGGGAGGGGAGTTGGGGGGAGAATGGATACATGTATATGTGTGGTTGGGTCCCTTTGTTGTTCACCTGAAACTGTCACAACATTGTTAATCTGCTATACCCTGATACAAAATAAAAAGTTTAAAAAGTTAAAAAGAAATGTTGAAGTAACCAACTATCCATAGGCAAAAAAAAAAAAAAAGAATCATGCCCTTACACAAAAAAATGACTCAAAAATAGGTGGACTTATATTTAAAGCTTAAGACTATAAAACATTTAGAAAAATATGAGAACATCTTTAGAAACCAGGTGTCAGGTTTAACAATAATAATAATTTAAAAATCCATAAAAAAAATAGAAACAGTCATTTATATTGTTCACTCTGTTTTTATGTATATTCACAATTTTGCATAATAAGATTTTGCTTGCTTTATAAAAAGGAAAATTTGATAAATTGGACTTCCAACAGAATTAAAAAAATCTTTTGCTTTGGAAAATATCTTTTGAGGAGTATGAGAAGACAAGCCATGGACTAGGAGAAAATATTTGCTGACAACATAGCTGACAAAGAACAATTATTAGAATATACAAAGAGCTCTCCTAAGTCAACAGAAAAAAAAAAAGACACCAAAACAAACAAGCAATCCAATTAAAAAATGGACCAAAAAAAGGAACATACATCTTGCTGAAGAATATACAGATGGAAAATATGCACATAAAAATATGTTCAACAAAATTAGCCATTAGAGAAATGCAAATTAAAATCACAATCAGATATCATTATCCATTGTCAGAATAGCTAAAAGAAAAATTAGTGATGATGCCAAATAACGGTGAGGATGCTGAGAAACCTTACTGGTGGTGTATAAAATGACACAGTCACTCTGGAAAAGACTATGGAAGCTTCTCACAAAACTAAACATATACCTATTACAGAACCCAGCAATTGCACCCTTGATTTCCCAAAGAAATGAAAACTTATGTTCACACAATGACTTGTACATCAATGTTCATAACAGCTTTATTCATAAGAACGAAAACCCAGATGGTGCTAATGGTAAAGAACCTGCCTGCCAGCGCAGGAGACTTGAGAAACATGGGTTTGATCCCTGGGTCTGGAAGATCCCTGGAGAACGGCACAGCAACTCACTCTAGTATTCATGCCTGGAGAATCCCATGGACAGGAGAGCTTGCTGGGCTGTAGTTCACGGGGTGGCAATGACTCAGACATGACTGAAGCAACTTAGCATGCATGGAATTGACTCAAATGTCCTCTAGTAGGTGAATGTGTGTGACACTAGTCAGCAATAAAAAGGAATGAGCTATTGGTACATGAAGCAACCTGGATGGATCTCAACATAATGGGACTGGGTAAAAAAAGAATCTCTAAAGTTTATATATTGCATGATTTCCTTCATAGAGGATAAAATTGTATGGACCTAACAGAAGCAGAAGATATTAAGAAGAGGTGGCAAGAACACAGAGAAGAACTATACAAAAAAGATCTTAATGACCCAGATAACCATGATGGCATGATCACTCACCTAGAGCCAGATATCTTGGGGTGTGAAGTCGAGTTGGCCTTAGAAGCATCACTATGAACAAAGCTAGTGGAGGTGATGGAATTCCAGTTGAGCTATTTCAAATCCTAAAAGATGATGCTGTGAAAGTGCTGCACTCAATATCAGCAAATTTGGAAACTCAGCAGTGGCCACAGGACTAGAAAAGATGTTTTCATTCCAATCCCAAAGAAAGGCAATGCCAAAGAATGTTTAAACTACTGCACAATTGCACTCATCTCACATAGTAATAAAGTAATGCTCAAAATTCTCCAAGCTAGGCTTCAACAGTATGTACACTTTGAACTTCCAGATGTACAAGCTGAATTTAGAAAAGAGATCATAAAAAAAAAAAACCCGAAAAACTTCTACTGCTTCATTGATTATGCTAAAGCCTTCGACTGTGCGGCTCAAAACAAACATTGTAAAATTCTTAAAGAGATGGGAATAACAGACCATCCTACCTGCTTCCTGCAAAATCTGTATGCAGGTCAAAAGCAACATATAGAACTGGACATGAACAAGGGACTAGTTCCAAATTTGAAAAGGAGTACATTAAAGCTGTATAACGTCACCCTGCTTATTTAACTTACATGCAGAGTACATCATGTGAAATGCCAGGCTTGATGAAGCACAATATTATTAGGAGAAATATCAATAAGCTCAGATATGCAGATGATACCACCTTTGTGGCAGAAAGTGAAGATGAATTACAGAGCTTCTTGATGTAGGTGAAAGAGGAGAGTGAAAAAGCTGATTTAAAACTCAACATTCAAAAAACTAAGATTGTGGCATCTGGTCCCATCACTTCATGGCAAATAGATGGGGATACAATGGAATGAGTGAAAGACTTTATTTTCTTGGACTCTAAAATCACTGCAGACAGTGACTGCAGCCATAAAATTAAAAGATACATGCTTCTTGGAAGAAAAGCTAAGACAAATCCAGATAGCATATTAAAAAGCAGAGACGTTACATTGCTGACAAAGTCCATCTAGTCAAATCTATACTTTTTGAGAAGTCATGAATGAACGTGAGAGTTGGACCATAAAGAAGGCGGAGCGCCAAAGAACTGATGCTTTTGAACTGTGGTGTTGGAGAAGACTCTTGAGAGTCCCTTGGACTGCAAGGAGATCCAATAGGCCATTCTAAAGGAGATCAGCCCTGGGTGTTCTTTGGAAGGACTGATGCTAAAGCTGAAACTCCAGTACTTTGGCCACTTCATGAGAAGAGTTGACTCATTGGAAAAGTCTCTGATGCTGGGAGCGATTGGGGGCAGGAGGAAAAGGGGACGACAGAGGATGAGATGGCTGGATGGCATCACTGACTTGATGGACATGAGTTTGAGTGAACTCCGGGAGATGGTGATGGACAGGGAGGCCTGGCATGCTGCAATTCATGGGATCGCAGAGTCAGATACGACTGAGCGACTGAAGTATAAACACATAAAAATGAGTGTATGTAAAGCTGATGAAATCTTTATAAAGTCCATGAATCCTATCAATGTCAACTTCCTGGTTGTGAAATTATACTATAATATGCAAAAGGTCACTTTGGGGCAAAACTATGTAATAGATATAAGGGAAGCCTATCATTTCTTACAGCTGTATAAAAATCTACAATTATCTCAAAATAGTTTTACAAAATCAGTCAAGGAGTAGTATACGGATAGAATGGTAATGAGGGTGGAATACACAAGGGTCACTGGATGAGTATGTGTGTTTTTAGGAGGGAAGTACTGAAAAACAGGACATGAACTATGATGCCTGTCAGGTTTCTTTCTTGGACTTTACTCACCCAAGGAGAGAAAACAGGAGTAGCTGACTCAAGAAGAAAAGTGATGAATCAATTTTGATTTCGCTGAGTTTATTTTCTGTCAGCCAAGCACAGTATGTAAAATGTAATATAAGAAGGAAAAATAGGAATTTCTGGAGAAGAGAAAAATATACAATCTTTTGCTGGAATTTTTTAGGTATACTCTTCAGATAGCATTTCAACACATGAATGAATATTAAAATATCAGTAACCTGCATATCACGACAGGGGAATGTTTGAACTCAGATGCAAGAGAAAATATATAAAAATATCTGTGGGGATCTCAAAAGATAGCTGAAAAAAATGAATTGCATATCCATCATGCAATAAAATAAAAAGGAACTGAGTTACCCACCATATGCGCCAAGTTCTCCATCGATGTTCAGAAGTATTATTCTGCTTATTCCTCATGATAGGCCTCAAAAGTTGTTTTGTTATCTATATTTTCTAAGCAGAGAAGTTAAGTCATTTGCCAAATGAAACAAAGCCAATGAGTTACTTCTCGGGCTAGAATGCGAATCTAGATGTGTTTGACTTCTAAGCCCATAACCATCCACTATCTTAAGAAGCTTGTAGAGAGTGAGGGAGAGCAGATCATAAAACCTTAAAACTTGCAGTTGTTTTTAGTTGTCCAATTGTGTTCTCCTCTTTGCGACCCCATGACTGTAGCCCACCAGGATCCTCTGTCCATGGGACTTCTCCAGGCAAGAAAACTGGAGAGGGTTGCCATGCCCTCCTTCTGGGGATCTTATCAGCCCAGGGACCCAACCCAAGTCTCCCGCATTGCAGGAGGAAAATTGCAGACTCCATATAATGGCTTACTTAGGGGTTTCATTGGGTTAAACATATACATTTAGATTTGTAAGTTCAGTGTCCTACAGGGAAGTTTTAAAGGTTCTATTTATGTTACTTGCCTCATCTCTAAAGGATGGCATGCTAGTTTGGCATCAGTTGGTTATTCATGATTACCCATTCTCTGGATGCACCTGGCATGTCCGTCTTGGAAAGGGGTTAATTTTTGTACTAATCACTAAGTAGTCCTAACAACAACAACAGCCCCTTCTTTTGATTATTTTCCAGTTAGCAGGTCAGATGATTATTGTTTTCAGGTGTGCAGGCTATATAAATTCCTTAACAATCATCTTTCAGATCAACTAAGGCAAACAATAACAGCAGAGGTCTTCAGTTCTGTATTTGCAAATTTACATGCTATGTTAGCTCCGACTTCAGTAACTACTAACTAGGGATACCCTAAGCCTCTACTGCAGTAAACAAGAAAACAAAACAAAACAATCTTTGCATCTCTACAGAAAACCCTGTGCACTGCAAGATTTGTTTTTCGTCTTCTCTGGTGATTTTCTATACACTCTGTTGTTTAGTCACAGCTTTTCTTTGAGGTATTCTATTTCAAAATTTCAAGATTGAGACATCATGCCTTAAGATCTCCAGGGCCTGAAAGTTGACTCAATTTAAGACTATACATCACAGTGCAATTTACTTATTTTGCAAATCAAGGACAGGCAAACCAAATCTTGAAAAGGTAATTTTCAGGCAGAAATTGGGCGTCTCTCTTTAATCAACATGTATGAAGCTTCACTGTTTCCAAACACTTTTATTATTGTTACTCAGTAATCTAGCTTTAATTTTGAAAGGCATTTCAACGGAAACTCTCCACATTCCATCCCATATCCATCAAAATGCAGGCGCAGACGTGAGTAGTATATCTCCCAGAAATACTAAAAAGGTGGGTGGGGGGTGGATTTGAGGATATCAACGTGATCTGATGCTCCGTTGGGTCAGTTCATTTTGATTCTTCCACCTTTCTAAAGCGTCCAAACCTGAGGTGTGGGTTTAACTTCTCGCCATTCACGCCACCTAGTGGTTATAAATGTTATGTTTGGTCTTAAGGAAGATGCCTAAATGACTGGGGGGCGGGGTACACGAAAAACGCAACGCTTGGCCGCGACAATTTCCTAGTCTCTCACATCACCTACCCCATCACAGGGACAGCTTTAACTACTTTAACCATTTCAGATCTGTGCGCAGAGAGGCGCAGAGAGAATGAAGGGGACGCAGACTCGCGAAGACGCACGTCCTTTGACGCTGACATTTAGAAAAGGGTTCTAAATCCTTCCTGTCATTTGCAAAGGACGGTAAAAGGAGTTGTGGCAAGACCTGGACCGAGGTGACTGTCTGACTTTTCAGCAAGTTGGACAGATGACATATTAACTCCTGCAACGTTAACGTCTGGTGCGAACAAATAAAGAGAAAGAGGGGGAAAGCACTTAAAAATTCCGCCGCGGGGCTTTGCAGGTCTTGCTACCCAGTAGCCCTCAGAAGACAGCCAATTCCTGCGCGTTCCGCTCTGCTCACTCTCCTTCCCAGCTTCTCTCTCTCTCTCTTTTTTTTTTTTCCCACGCTCGCTCGCCTTGAACCGGGACCCAGGCAGGCAGAAGCAAGGCGTCGGTCCCCTTGCTCCTCTCCTCCACCAAACCACCGCAGCCGAGCGCGTGAAGCTTCCCTTTGTTCAACGAGGCTCCGCTCTCCTCCCCAGCAGATCCACCTGGACGCTCTCCCTCGGTGACATTTTTGCGCCGGGGCTGGTGGGTGGCTGGGGTGGAGCGAGAGGAGCCCGAGGGGGCGGGGGCGGAGAAAGGTCAAGCCGAGGGAAAGGCAGGAGACGCCTTTCATAACCTGCGTGGCGGGGCGGGCGCGCGGTTATTTATTTATTTTCTCCTTATTTATTGATCGCACGAGCAGAGCGGCGCGGGGAGCCCGGGGGAGATGCCGGACCACCCACTGGCGGCGAAGCAGCGAGCCGCCCTCCCGCGCCCGCGCGCTGCCGAGCGCCCCTTGCCTCCGCGCTCCGGCGTTTGCCCGCGCCGGCCCCGGCCCCGCCGCGCCGCCGCCGCCCGCCCGGCCGCCCTGCAGCCCCGCCGCCCCGCCACCCCGCACCGCGCCGCTCCGGCCCGGGCCACCGCCGCGGCGCAGTAAGTTGGCAGCAGCGAGTCCCCTCGGTTCTCGCCTCCCCCGCACCTTTTGAACTTGTTGCTGCTGCTCGGCTCGCCTGCGCCTGGCTTTTGGAAGGTGAAAAGGAGGAGGGAGGCACGGAGGGATGGGGGAAGGGGAAGAAGAGCTCGCTTGAGCTTTATTTATGCTCCCATCGGCGCGTCGGCTTAGGCTGCTCGCGAGCTGCTTTCTCGGGAGCCCTTTCCGGGTGCACGACGAGGAGAAAGTCTCTATGCAACTCAGCCCGGCGCGCACTTTGCCAGGTATGTACCGCGGGAGAGGCGCGTTCCGCGCGGAAGCAGATGCTGCTGCCGCGGCAGCGGCAGCGCCTGCCAGCTCCCGGGAGCTGTAACTGTCACGCTGTACCTGAGCTGAACTTGAAAAGAGAGTGAAAGGGAGACTGGGCGAGCGCTTTCAGCAGAACCCGGGGGTGCTCGTAGACGCGGGGAAAGAGGTTCTATACTAACGCCCCCCTGCAGCCCGGCCCACCGCCCAGCACCTCCGTCTCTGCAAATATTCGGCCCGAGGAGTCGAGGCGGCGACCGGACTCCCCAAGAGACGTGGGGCAGCGACTGTGACCGCATCTTGGAGGCTACTACAACAGGTCGCCTTTTTGAGACTCCTTTGGCGGGAAGGGCCACTTGGAAAAGGGAAGGTTTGAAAGAGCTGAAAGGGAGGGCGGAAGGGTTCCCTGATTCTTCAACAGAATACCACTCAGTGACTGTCCTTGTCTCTATCCTACACAACACATACTGACCCCACGTTATCCAGACTGTGTTGGGGAATAAATCAGAGACACCTGTTTGAAATCAACTGCAGCATCTAAAGTCACCTGTGTACTTATTTGTGCCAGGGCTGGCCCAGTCCAATTGCTGGAAAGAGGTCTGGTTAGGTTTGTTGGGCGTGATTGTTACGACATTGTATTTTCCCCTTCCTGTTACTCCAAAAATATTACCTGTCTTTGAGGGAACTTGCCCTTCTGCGAACTGTGACTTCCATCAGGAGCTCTCCTTGAATAAGGCTGATACCTCTGGACCACGTGTCTCAGTGGTGTTTTCTTTGACGGGCGGAAGTGGGTGATTGTGGGTACACTGAGGGACCCACTGTAGAGACCTGATTGCCCTTCCGGCCTCAGCTTGAAGGAACCATGGCGGCGGGGGTAGCAGCGTGGCTGCCCTTTGCAAGGGCAGCGGCCATCGGGTGGATGCCTGTGGCTTCGGGGCCCATGCCAGCTCCCCCGAGGCAGGAGAGGAAAAGGACTCAAGATGCTCTCATTGTGCTGAACGTGAGTGGCACTCGCTTCCAGACATGGCAGGACACTCTGGAACGTTACCCAGATACTCTGCTGGGTAGTTCAGAGAGGGACTTTTTCTACCATCCGGAGACTCAGCAGTATTTTTTTGACCGTGACCCAGACATCTTTCGCCACATCCTGAATTTCTACCGCACTGGGAAGCTCCACTATCCTCGCCATGAGTGCATCTCCGCTTATGATGAAGAATTGGCCTTCTTTGGCCTCATCCCAGAAATTATTGGCGACTGCTGTTACGAGGAGTACAAGGATCGCCGGCGAGAGAACGCCGAGCGTCTTCAGGACGATGCTGACACGGACAACACCGGGGAGAGTGCGCTGCCCACCATGACCGCTCGGCAGAGGGTCTGGCGGGCCTTTGAGAACCCCCACACCAGCACCATGGCCCTGGTGTTCTACTATGTTACCGGGTTCTTCATTGCCGTCTCAGTCATCGCTAACGTGGTAGAAACAGTGCCCTGTGGGTCCAGCCCGGGTCACATTAAAGAGCTGCCCTGTGGGGAGCGGTACGCCGTGGCCTTCTTTTGCTTGGATACAGCCTGTGTCATGATCTTCACGGTGGAGTACTTGCTTCGCCTGGCGGCAGCTCCTAGCCGATACCGCTTGTGCGTAGCGTCATGAGTATCATCGACGTGGTGGCCATCCTACCATATTACATTGGGCTGGTGATGACAGACAATGAGGATGTCAGTGGAGCCTTTGTCACACTCCGCGTCTTCCGGGTCTTCCGGATCTTCAAGTTTTCCCGCCACTCTCAAGGCCTGCGCATCCTGGGGTACACGCTGAAAAGCTGTGCCTCAGAGTTGGGCTTCTTGCTCTTCTCACTCACCATGGCTATCATCATCTTCGCCACAGTCATGTTCTACGCGGAGAAGGGGTCTTCGGCCAGCAAGTTCACCAGCATCCCTGCTGCTTTCTGGTACACCATTGTCACCATGACAACGCTAGGGTAGGTGCCACCGAGGGAAATGGGATGGAGGTCAAATATGTGATTGTTGTGCACATACTAAGTTTATATACTCATTCAGAGCAAATAATCTTTCTCTTTCTTAAGTGGTTTTAGGAAAATATTCTTTAAATGGTTTTGAAGAACTCTTTTGATCTATGAAATGAATATGATACAGTGATTGAAGTATATAGAGAATTGCTGGCCAGTGTTGAATATTAATACCTGAAAGTGATAAATACATAAAGTTTAGAATTCCTGAACAAAAAGATCATTGATATTATATGTATGAACACATAAAAATACAGTGAAAAACACAAAATTTGAGTCTGAGTAAAGGTATGAAAATACAAACTATGTATTGAAATGCCTAGAAAGTGCTTTGGTGCATTGAAATGAAAAGTTTCCATGTATATATGAAGTATTATTTTCATATGAATACTTTGGCATACACTTTCCCACTAAAGAAGTATAATTCTCATTTTACAACATTTTAAAACATAGATTCTAGATATTATCAAAGGATTTTGTGATACATATGCACATATCCATCTATATGCATTTTCATCATGGCTGATAAGTTACACAGTGTTTTAGAATATCAGAACTGAAACTGATCAACTCAACAAAATGCAGTGGAATGATATTTGCAACATATTTTAGGATTTTAAGTTCATAGTTTCAAATAAAGAAGCAAATGATTTATCCACACATTTTTAAAGAAACTGCAGATCCCATCAGGCAATGGGCCCATGACCACATAGAGGGCAAAGCAGTAGCTGATGAGATTGATGGTCACCAAGGTCTGGTTGTATAAGGGAATTAAGGGAATTTAGCATCCTGATTTCCTGCTAGAATTCTTCTCTTCATTATTTTATTTGGCATTAATGGTGCTTTGCAACCAAAGGGACATATTCTGAATTAATATTGTTCTTTAAAATAAAATTTAAGCTAGAATTAAGATTTTTAGGTAATTGAAGAAAGATATGACATTATTACTCATGTTAATTAAACTGCAGAAAAGTAGCAGCATTTATATGTTAGAGACTAAGGTAAAATAAAATGATAAGATCCTTTAACTTTTATGAGTTCTTAGATAAGCCAGGCAGTGATATTAGTGTCATTTTTTCTTCAGCTCTATGCTGCTTTTCTTGCATAATTAATCAGTTCAATAAGGATTTGGGAATGGCTGTAAGAAAAAAAGTTATTCCCAAGGCTGCTTTTTAAATTTTGTGTTTCAGCCTAATTTAATTGCCTTCTTTAAATGACAGTGTGGTTAAAGTCAACTTGATTTTATTAGACATATTGTATTGAACAGAATTTCTCATGTTGTTGTATAGCTGACTAATGGAATATTTTAGATGTGAAGAATTTTTGGCTAAGAAATTATGATGAAGTAAAATATCATGACTTATGGTTTTGATTTAGTCTCACATATTTTTGAAGACCTACTGGATTTATAAAAATGAATCAGTGAAAATTCTATATCCAGTTGTTTGTATTTTCCTTTTATCTTGTTGGTAATTCTGGGACACATTTTGAAGAAAATGCAGAATACCTTAGCACTGTAGGTGTTTAGTTCTAACCCAGAGGTTTGTTGTGTTTATGTCATTTGAAGTCTTTATTAAGGGCAGTTGGATAGTATAAATTACTAGAACTTCAGATGAGAAGTACACATGAATAAAAAGAGGACTCTTATGTTAAGAGGAAATGAAAGAAGAAGTATTAAAAAGAAATATATTTTAAAAAATTGGGTGTCTCTGGCAGTGTTTTTATGAAGTATCAGTAAGTCATTTTAATACTAAATGCCCTCTACCTGTTTGAATATAGGCATTATTATAATGAATGTTGATGAGGTGCTAATTTCTTCTGGCTGGAAAGTTCTAGTCCAGATATGAAAAGTCAGTATTATTTTAAAGCTTTTTTTCTGAAGTGACTTTCAAATTTTTTACTTTA
>SJYC01060622.1:0-18455 GCA_006408675.1 Madoqua kirkii | reverse complement strand
AGAGGATTTGAAACAGTTTATTCTCAAATGAACCAAAAAGATTAAATAAACAAGTGCCAAGTATTAAAGATGAAGGGGAAATGATGGAGAACAAAAAGTTCTGTTTAATAAAGCTTTACCAAGCGTAAATTAAGCTTTGGACTTCCTGGCAGCCAAAGAAAGGAGGGAAAGTGTAGCATATTTTTCAGCTCTATTTAGCCAAGAATGCAAAGTACCTAACTTCATGATCAGTTGTTTTAGAAGAGTAGAGCCCAAGAAAAATTTATCATGTGATCTTTATAAGCAGGTTATTTAACAACATAACGAACAGTATCTGCACCAATGACTTAACAAAGTATTTAGAACTATGTTTGAACTGACCATATATTATACACATCTTTATAAGAAAAGTATATAATACTATCTTAAGGAGATGAAAGTATTTTCAGAGGAAATATAAACTATATAATAAAGTATATTGCTTCTAGATAATTATAAGATTCATTTGTAAAGTTTAGAAAATTCTGAGTGATGGAAGACCATAACAATTAGCACCACCTGGGACACTTTCAGGAAGATCTTCTGGAGAAGAAAATGGCACCCTACTCTAGTCTTCTTGTCTAGAGAATCCCCATAGACAAGAGGAGCCTGGTGGGTAGGGTCACAAAGAGTTGGCCATGACTGAAGTGACTTAGCACACTTGCATGCACAGGACATTTATAAAAATGTAGCTCCTTAGCAGTCACCTAAAATAAATAATGTCTGGAGATGGGAACTGTAACAACTGCATTTTCACTTCTGTCATGAAATATTAACAACCAGTGATCTGAAAGAATGTATGTTGAGGATACCTCTAATAGTTTCATCCACCAATATTATTGACCTTGAGCTGATTTTTGAAAGGAGGTAAAAACACACTGTTTAAAACAATGGATCCATGGGTGAATTCAAGTGTATTTCTAATACACAAGTGGATTTAATTTTTAAATAATTTTGAAATTTCTCTGTAAATAAGGGAAAACTGAAAAACGACACTTTGGTCCTGTTTGTTCATTGCACTGGCCTGTCAGGCATCAAGTACTTAATATCCTTTATGCATTGTATGCATACTCTTTCTTTCTTAGGAGAAAAATAGCTTTTCATTGGCCTGAAGAACTTTATTGTATTTCCTTGGTGACCAATAGGTGGCATATATTTGTAAGTATGTGAAGGTCATCATATTCAGTTCAACTCAGTCATGTCCAACTGTTTGCGGCCCCGTGAATCACAGCATGCCAGGCCTGTCCATTACCAGCTCCTGGAGTTTACCTAAACTCATGTCCATTGAGTCGGTGATGCCATCCAACCATCTCATCCTCTGTCATCCCCTTCTCCTCCTGCCTTCAATCTTTCCCAGCATTGGAGTCTTTTCAAATGACTCAACTCTTCGCATCAGGTGGCTGAAGTATTGGAGTTTCAGCTTCAACATCAATCCTTCCAATGAACACCCAGGACTGATCTCCTTTAGGATGGACTGGTTGGATCTCCTTGCAGTCCAAGGGGCTCTCAAGAGTCTTCTCCAACACCACAGTTCAAAAAGCAACAATTCTTCGGTGCTCAGCTTTCATTATAATCTCATGTGAATTCTTATTTTCATCTTTTGTCCTTTGTCATTCCTTCTGGTTGGGATTTGGGCTATGGAATTTGCATTAAGAGTAACTTGTAAGAGGACAATAAAAACTAGATTTGGAGGTGAAAAAATCAAAACAAAAAATAATGATCTAGATGAAGAAGCAAAAGTGATAGTTTTCAATATTAGCTAAACTAGCAAAACTCAGCTTTTAAAAAACTAAGATCATGGCATCTGGTCCCACACTCATGGCATATAGATGGGAAAATGATGGAAACAGTGACCAACTTTCTATTTTGGGGCTCCAAAATCACTACAGATGGTGACTGCAGCCATGAAATTAAATGACACTTACTCCTTGGAAGGAAAGCTATGACCAACCTAGACAGCATATTAAAAAGCAGAGGCATTACTTTACCAACAAAGGTCCACCTAGTCAAAGCTTTGGTTTTTCCAGTAGTCATGTATGGATGTGAGAGTTGCACTACAAAGAAAGCTGAGCACCGAAGAGCTGTTGCTTTTGAACTGTAGCGTTGGAGAAGACTCTTGAGAGTCACTGGGTGATCCATCCAGTCCATCCTAAAGGAGACCAGTCCTGGGTATCATTGGAAAGATTGGTTTTGAAGCTGAAACCTCAATACTTTGGCCACCTGATGCAAAGAACTGACTCATTTGAAAAGGTCCTGGTGCTGTGAAAGATTGAATGCAGGAGGAGAAGGGGATGACAGAGGATGAGATGGTTGGATGGCGTCACCAACTCAATGGACATGAGTTTGGGTAAACTCCGGGAGTTGGTTATGGGCAGGGAAGCCTGGTGTACTCTAGTCCATAGGGTCGCAAAGAGTCAGACATGACTGAGCAACTGAATTGAACTAAAACTAGCGAAAGTACTAGTTATGTATATATATATGCATGCATGCTAAGTCACTTCACTTGTATCTGACTCTTTGTGACCCATTGGACTATAGCCTGCCAGGCTCCTCTGTCGAGGGGATTCTCCAGGAGTATGTTGTCATGCCCTCTTCCAGGGGATCTTCCTGACCCAGGGATCAAACCCATGACTCTTTCATCTCCTGCATTGTCAATTGGGTTCTTTATCACTAGCACCACCTTGGAAGCCTATGTGTGTGTGTATATATATATATATATATATATTTTATATATATATAAAATACATAGATAGAAATTCAGTAACCTTCAATGTGGGTGATGAATGGATTCTTTTTTGTAAAAGCCCCATCCTATCTTGTGCCAAAAGGCAAGGTGTTGTGGCTAATGGCCATTAGTCCTAGTGTTCTGCAGAGTAGCTGGAATGAAGACACAACTGCATCCTTTTGGGAGTTTGAGATTGTGAGCTTTTAAAGTTACTGATTTCCTAAACTCTCAGGAGAAGGAAATTGCAACCCACTTCAGTGTTCATGCCTGGACAATGCCATGGACGGGGAAGCCTGGTAGGCTATAGTCCATGGGATTGCAAAGAGTTGGACACGACTAAGTGACTAACCCACCCAAACTCTCAGGAGTGGCTGGCCTGATCTTTCCTCAGTGGGGACACAAGTTAACTGACCAGCTGATGATAATGAACATAAGGAACATGGAGTCTTAGATCTGAGTCTCTGAAGAAGGGAAGAGCTTATGAGAAACCAAGAAGCACCCAGTATTAAGTCATTCTAAATCTCATGAGATTTTTCTTTAGGTACTTTTTTCTCCTTTTTATTCTTTTCTTTTTCTTCTATATAAGCAGAAAATTGGTTCAGAGGATTTACTTTCCAAAGAGGATAATTTTTAATCACATGTTAGGAATTTCAACTGTGGAGGACCTAAAGATAGAAAACAAATTACTAGTGCATTCTTAGATTATAATTGAGCATAAGGAGTTTTATGTAAAAATTCAGAGAATGACTGATTTGATGTTGAGCTTTTTAATTGGCTTTTCATGGCTGCTGGCCTGTCCAAAATAACTTTTTGTTCTTTCTTGGTAAATACAGGAAAGAATGTAATAAACCTTTTCCCATGAGGTGTGGATGCAAAGAGAATATACTTGTGAAAGATTGATTGAAAATTCCTATGACTAGAAACTGAAATTTTCTTCCTACCTTGGAGGGTACTGTGTAATTGGCTGTGAATACAGGATTTCTTGTTATTAACTTAGGTTAAAAGAGGAAGCTTTTGGTCAAAACTTATGATTCAGTGATAAAAGTCTTGATAATTGTAATCTCATGGAAACTTGAAAGTCACTTTGAGTCAGGATTAAGAGACTGGTTTGACATTTCAAATCTTAATTGGAAGTGAGATTAGTTAGATGGTGCAGGCTTATTCTAAGTCAGGTAAATAGGAAAGACAGTCTTATAAACCCTCTAATGATACTTTTCCTATACAATATAGATGTGGGAAGGAGAGAAAGGAAAGGAGAGAGAGGGAGAATATGAATGAATGAATGAATGAACGAGTGAGTGTGTGACTCCCGTAATGGGGTAAGGGAAAGTATAGATTTATTGACAGGAATGATAAATGAAAATAAGTAATTATTTAATAAAATGTGAGAGAAGAAACCAAAATAAGGCCTCTCCTTTAAAAACATGTTTAATTCAAATGGCTATAACTAGTGTCTGAAAAAAATCAAGAAAATCCTTTCAGTTAAAGCAGGAAACTGGAACCAAAAACAATATAATATATTTGAGAAATAGGTCTGAATTTTGATATGAAGTTCTTTTAGGAGAATATCAGAAAATATTCAACAGAAATTCATGTTCCTAATCAGGTATCCCAGTAAAAGAATCTTAGGCTTCTATGGAAGATTTGAGCCAAACATAAATATCAACCAAATATCACACGTGTCATCCTTCAAAGTTCTGACCTGCTATTGAAATCTGAAATATTTTTTAAAATGAATTTTAAACTTTTAATCCATAATATATTTTAATCGAGTCTATAATATTTTCACCTTAGTTTTAGTTGATTTAGAAGAATCTGTTTAATTGAAGAGCTGCACATGCAATTTATTCTTAATAATTTGTTTCTAGCCTCACATTGTATTTCTGTTTATTTGTGGTGTCCCTAGAAACCAATTAAGAAAATACCCAGAAATCTATAATGCTCTACTTGTAGCCTTGTTGTGTTTAAGGTGCTTCAGTATGCCTACTGACAAAAGTTCTCTCTTCAAAGAACCTCAGACTTTAGTTGAAATCTCCCCTGCAGCTTTTATAACAATACCTGGAACATTGCTGTGCGAATTGCAGATGTTGAATAAAGATTTTTACTCCTTTTTACTGTAGAGTTAAGTTTCCAACCCACTTTAAGTACTTGTTATCACTCACAATACTTTCTAGCTTCTTCTGTCTCAGCTACATATTCTCTGACACACAGATATCTGCATATGGAAATAAAAATCCCACAGATGCAAAAGTTCAACATACATTAAAAATTACACTCAAAATAAATGTCTAGAGTTTTAACACTTTTTAATATGATGATTTATTCCTTTGTAAAACTATTTTCCAAATCCATATTCACTTTCCTTAACCTTCTAAAGTAATCCTCTACATTTCTGTATTAAGGAAACTGGAACCAAAAACAATATAATATATTTGAGAAATAGGTCTGAATTTTGATATGAAGTTCTTTTAGGAGAATATCAGAAAATATTCAACAGAAATTCATGTTCCTAATCAGGTATCCCAGTAAAAGAATCTTAGGCTTCTATGGAAGATTTGAGCCAAACATAAATATCAACCAAATATCACACGTGTCATCCTTCAAAGTTCTGACCTGCTATTGAAATCTGAAATATTTTTTAAAATGAATTTTAAACTTTTAATCCATAATATATTTTAATCGAGTCTATAATATTTTCACCTTAGTTTTAGTTGATTTAGAAGAATCTGTTTAATTGAAGAGCTGCACATGCAATTTATTCTTAATAATTTGTTTCTAGCCTCACATTGTATTTCTGTTTATTTGTGGTGTCCCTAGAAACCAATTAAGAAAATACCCAGAAATCTATAATGCTCTACTTGTAGCCTTGTTGTGTTTAAGGTGCTTCAGTATGCCTACTGACAAAAGTTCTCTCTTCAAAGAACCTCAGACTTTAGTTGAAATCTCCCCTGCAGCTTTTATAACAATACCTGGAACATTGCTGTGCGAATTGCAGATGTTGAATAAAGATTTTTACTCCTTTTTACTGTAGAGTTAAGTTTCCAACCCACTTTAAGTACTTGTTATCACTCACAATACTTTCTAGCTTCTTCTGTCTCAGCTACATATTCTCTGACACACAGATATCTGCATATGGAAATAAAAATCCCACAGATGCAAAAGTTCAACATACATTAAAAATTACACTCAAAATAAATGTCTAGAGTTTTAACACTTTTTAATATGATGATTTATTCCTTTGTAAAACTATTTTCCAAATCCATATTCACTTTCCTTAACCTTCTAAAGTAATCCTCTACATTTCTGTATTATTTTCTAATCTCTATGCTGTTGGCTCCTAGCTATGCTTATCTATCCTGGGCCATCTTTTGAGCTTCAGACAACAATTTCCAGATTTATGCTATCAGGAAATATTATGGCCTTGGTTTTTATAGACAGCATAAGAAGTGGCGATTTAGAGAATATTTCCAATCTAATGGGAAACCATTAGATATAATGTATTGTCTAGCTAGCACATTATTCAACATCCCATATACTAACAGCTATAGAAATGTGTATATATATATATTTTTTTTCTTGTATGCTAACTTGGCTAGAGTTTAGATGTTTCCTGTGTGACTGATGAGAAGAATTTTCAGGCATGTGCAGAATCACCAGTAATGTATGCCATGGCCAATTAGTGACATCAGCCATAGTGGGGAAGAGGAGCATTTCTTACCTGGCATAAGCAGCCTCAGTGGCAGAAAAATGCAGAGTATATTCTGGGCACAGTGCATAGATTCCTTTGGCACTCAAATATCTGTTGAATGTTGACTGAACAAAAATCTGGAATCACTTGTCACATTTTAAAGCTTAATAAATTCTGCTGTGAATGAATTTGAAAGTAATTATCGTAACACAAATAACAGTCCCTTCACTTGTAAATTTTATTTGTTCTAATATTTGTATTTTTATTTTTCTCATGTGTTTTGACCCTCATAGGTGATAAATACCCTTGGAATAAACAGAAATGAATAAAAAATGTCTTTATGAATGCATAAAATTCTATTCATATTTGCAAAATTGGAGAAGCAGTTCTAGCAGCAGAATGGAATAGAGATCAAATTAGATGGCATTTGAATCTTGTTTTATGGTTGTAATACGTGAGCATCCCAAATAATCTGTGATACATGACATATGACTTTATCTCTTTGTAATGTTATTCTCTGTAACTGTCTCTCACCATCACCTTAGCATTGATATTTATTAATAATCTATGAAGCTGATGTACATCAGGTATTGCATACAGTTGAATAGGCTGGAACATTATTGTGTAACAGAAACAAATATGGTAACCAGAAAAACAAATCCATAGTCATATACAAAACATAGCAAGTAAGCATAGAAATAGATGTCAGTTAACTCAATTTATTAAGTATCCCTAGGTGCCAGAGAATATACTTGGCACTATGAAGAAAAGATAAGTATGAGAGACTAATTTCTGTGCAGAGCTGGAATTTTAAATCCTGGCTCTTCTCACTGGCTGACTCTACAGAGCCTGGATGCAATTTAAAGATACATTTGTGTTTGCATGGTATAAAATGTGTGAAGAACTTTTTAATGCTCTGAAATGAGTGATTGTTTGCCTGGGTTGGAAAGAACAAGAGTCAACCCTCAATTCTTGTAGTCAAGTCAGAGACTGTGGAGCATATGAAATTGCAAGGATATTTGAACATGGTTATTCTATCATGGCCTCCTTTCCTCCTTTGAGGCCTGTCCTAGTCAATGGGAAAGAATGGCTAGGATATATTAATGTAACTTTTGAGTTGATTTCTATAGCTGTTGTTTTTCTCTTAATGTTTTTGTTGGTAAAACACAGTTGGTATTTGCAATCTTAAATCCAAATGGACATGATTACTTATATCCCTTGTAGTTTTAAATAATGCAAAACATAAATTGATAAATAATTCAGTGTGTGCTTGCTGAGTCGCTTCAGTCATGTCAAACTGTGCAACCCTATGAACCACAGCCTGCCAGGCTCTTCTTTCCATGGGATTCTCCAGGCAAGAATACTAGAGTGGATTGTTGTGCCCTCCTCCAGGAGATCTTCCCAACCCAGGGATTGAACCTAAGTCTGTTCAGTCTCCTGCATTGGTAGGCAGATTCTTTACTGCTAGCACCAACTGAGAAACCACTTAATTCAGTATCACAATGCAAAACACAAATTGATAAATAATTCAGTATTACCATTGAGAATGTTATAATATTTGCTCTCTAAGTATATTGCTTAATAGATTAAGTACACTGAAATATATTAAATGTCTTTAAATGTTCTGGCTATATTTTGAAAGACCCACCTCTATGATAAGAAAATGATTCATTTAAATATTACTTCTTGATTTTCTTAGTGCTTTTCCTCCCTTTGTTCAGTTAAGTGAGAGTTGTCAAACAGTACTTATTTATGTTCATATAGAATCTTGAAGCTAAAAACTTCCTTGTAGGTCATCTGGCTCTAACTTCTACCAACTGAAAGCCCCTCTTTATAATATATTCTATTTATATGGACTTCTATGAACTTTTTGGAATATTCTGTGTATTTGGAAGTTTAAGACCGCCCGATTCTTTGCAGCACAGCTCATGTTTTATCAAGTTTTAAAAACTGAGCTGACCTGGGACACCTTTCTGTATCATCCATTTAGTCAAATTAGGTTTTAGAGATTGAACAGAGTATGTTTTATTTTTTTCCTCCCTTATAATTTATATATTTTTGGTTGCCCTTGGTCTTCCTTGCTGCATGTGTTTTTCTCCACTTGCAGAGAGTGGGGGCTACTCTCTAGTTGTGGTGCACAAGGCTGTCGCTGCAGTCAGTAGCTTCTCTTGGGGACACAGGCTCGAGGGCGGGCTCAGTATCATGGTGTAGAGGCTTAGTTGCTCTGCCGCACTTGGAATCTTTCTGGACCAGGGTTATGAACCTGTGTCTCCTGCATTGGCAGTCAGATTCTTATCCACTGTACCATCAGGGAAGTCCCCAGAAATTGTTTCTTTTTCACATTCTTTCCAGGGCTGTACTTGATATTACTGAAGAGTGATATCAGTTCCTCCACAGGCATTTCTCTGCTGGGGTGAGCTTTCTTAAGTCATTCAGACTTTGCCATGTTATGTGATTTCTGGACCCTCTCATTGCCTGGATATCAGATCCTCTAAAGCTGATCTGACTGGAAGAAAGTACATTGAGATCATGACCTGCAGTGACACTAATACTGTGTGCCTCTGAAGAGGGCTTTAATGCAATGACTTGTATCGATCTTTTGGTAAAATAACAGGTCTTTTGTTTTTACTTGAAATGCTATAAAACCTTTCTTTCTTCTCTTTCCTTATACTATTTACTACTTGAGCGTAAATTCTACCAGATTTTTAGAATCCTTGCTAAATTTCATTCTGTGAGCTAATAAAAATGCATTGTTTGAGTGTTACCTAGCTACATGGCTCAAACTTCTCCATGTGTCTGTTTAATTATATTATAAAAATGAAACAGAACACACAATAGCAGTGTTCTTCTGGAAAAGCTATAAAGGAGTCCTCCCCCCTGGAAGTGTTTATCCATATCACTGTACCTGAAGGCATCCATCTAGTGCAGATAGATACTTAGAATCCGGTAGGGCTGGGAGAAGAGAAGCAGAGAGTATATTAAAAATCCTAATTGAATTGTTCCAGCACCCACGGGCTATTCTGGTTCTGTTTGACCAGCAGCTGAGGTTCATTCAGGTTTCTGGTGATTTTTCCCTTTACTTCCTAGGAAGATCATCAATAATGAGCTTATTAAGTCAACTGAGATAGAAAGAGGAGAAGGGTCAGACACATGCAGCTTTCCTATTTGATCAGATTCATTCCAAGGGATAAAAAATGGAGATCATCATCATTATCATCATGACAGAAGCTCTCATTTAATGAGTCATTACCCCGGGTCAGGCGCTCCAGTCAGTTCTGTTTTACATACATTGTTTCTCGTTACATGTGATCCTACAACACAGGCCTTACTTTTATTTCACAGATATACAAAATGTGACTTAGAAAAAATTGAAATTCATTCTGTCTCCAGAACATGTACACTAAACACATAGGTGTGGAAATTATTGACATTTGTCCATAACTAGTAGTAGGAAGGTAAACTGCTTTCCTAGAGGTAGAGGTGCTATAGAAAAGGCTTGGGTCAAGGTGCGTCAGGACCAGCAGTGACAAAACTGCATTTCCAGCTCGAGAAGTGTATTTACGAAGACTGTTGCAAGCGTGTGTTTTTTGTGATTTGCAGTGTTCCTAATTGGAGTCACTCAGGATGAAACTATCTTTAGACCACAGCCATTCTAAAATAGTTTACTGAAAAGATGGGTAGGTTGTGGAATCTTGCTTATCTTTTAGCCTAAGGAAAAAGCTTCTAAGATGTTTTCTGACATCTTCTGTTTGAAGTTATCATCCAAGCATCTTTGAAATAATACATTCCTGGCTAAAATATATATTCAGTGCAGCAGAGAGGATTAACTGTGTCACTACTTTAGAAACAGACTTTATGTTGTCTGTAAGAAGTTAGTTGTAGACTCTCATCTGACTTGCTTGTTTTTGTTAATGTGTCGCTTTGGCACTAATGAACATATATTAAGTTAGAAAACGATGTCAGCTGACACTTGATAAATGGACAAACAATATTTTCAACAATCTTCATCTCTTTTTTTCTTCCTGGAATTAATTTATTACATTCTATCTCATTTATAAAATCACTAGATTGTTAGTGCCTTATAAAAGAAAAAGGTATGATTACAAAGTATATATTTATAAAGACATTTTCATGTGACTTAAAATTTAGAGCAACATACATTTACGTTATGATGAGCATCTTAGATGGTTTCCTAGTTCACTAAAAATTAATTTAGATTGTTAGTGCCTTATAAAAGAAAAAGGTATGATTACAAAGTATATATTTATAAAGACATTTTCATGTGACTTAAAATTTAGAGCAACATACATTTACGTTATGATGAGCATCTTAGCATGGTTTCCTAGTTCACTAAAAATTAATTTGGACTTGATTAAATGCCATTCCTATGATGAAAAGTTTATAAAAGTCATAAATGTGGTAAAGAATATTTGCAAGGAAAATATACTTGTTAGGTAAATACTGAGGTCTGTGTTGTACATTTAACTTCTTTACATTTCTGTTATGTATATTGCATCTGTGTACATAGATATGTACACATGCAGACATATATACAAAACATATTTGAAAGGCATCTATGTTTATTTATCTTATACTTTCTCTTCTGTATTAATAACTTTTAGAGGTCAGGACTTGTTTCTAACTTAATTTGATCTAATATGTTCTTTTGCTGATTTTTTATGCAGTATATAATTTATAAAGGGGAATTATCTCAGTTTGGAGATAATGATTTTCAATATGTAGCACTAAGAATTCATATTGATGCCAAGGAAGCAAACTCAATAAAAACATCAGTTTAGTTCAGCATCGGCTGCAAGAATATTAAAATGTTCTGTTTCAGTAACTATTAGAAAATATCAAGATTCTGTTCTTTCCTTTATTCAGCAAGTATTTGAATGCCTCCTCTGGGCATGCTCCTACTAAGTGTTAAGGATACAAAGATGAATGGTTCATCTGGAACCATTCAAGATGAATAGGTTCTGCCTTGAAGACATATGCTATAGTGTAGTTTGTCTCTCTCACAATACACATACACATGTGTTTATATTACAGTGTGAAGGGAATAAAGGGAATAACAATAAGGTTATGCCAGGGAATTATAGGAGACTTAGAAAGGGACACCTGATCTAGCTGGGAGTCTGAGAGAAGGCCACTTGTAGTGAATTTTGAATAAAATATATGAGGGAATATGAACTTTTAAAAGAAATGAGGATGGAGAATGGGAAGATCTTATAATGATGGGGATAACAAAAGCAAAAGTCTAAGTAGGGCATTTTAGCAATAATACAAATATTAGGTATCATGTGTTCAGTATTTATACTGTAATAGTTACTGTGCTAATGGTTTTACATGGATTCTCTAGTTTTTGTCTTACCATAACTCTATAGAAATTTGCAATTTTATTACTATTTTGCAGGTGAGATAGCACAAACTCAAGGGTCCAAATGTAGGAAAGTTAGGATTCAAGTGCAGGCATCCTGACTTCAAAATTCCTGCTGGCAAGCACCTTTATACAATCTTGACGTTTGGGTTGGAACACTCTCAGTGCTATAGAGTGGCTGTAAACTGTTTCCTCAAAAAGGATTCACAAGTGGGCTGGAGCCCATACAGTGAGGGTTTATGGAAATTTTTGAGGTAAACACTGAATACTGAAGTATAAACTAAAACAATTGGGCTTTTTCTAATGCACAATACTTAAGATTTACTTCTGTTTTCCACAGGTTGAAAAGGCCGGCATAACTTTTCTAGTGCTGGAGAATTTATCTATAGTCACTCACTCTCCTCTTCGCAGGTCAGGATTATATTCATGTACAGTATTAAAAAGTGTGTTGCATTTGAAGTTGACATTTCTTCCAATTTTGGAAAGCTGTTTTACAAGCCACATTCTTCCAACTGAAGTGTTTGAGGTTATAGTTCTAATTGTGACTTTTGTCCCATGAAATTTTCAAAAAGATTCAACAAGCTGGATCTCATTAAGTTGAATTTCTAAGACCATGGAGAAAGGAAATCTCTATTTCTATTTAATCTCTAAAAAATGAATTTCTGATTTCAGATAATTCTCCTGAGAAACACTTTGTCCTAATAATTGGCTCCATATTATCCTTCACTTTTACAAAAGCAGAACTCAGTGTGTGTCTATAGTGTGATCATGTGAGAATATTAATTTTTTTGAAAAAGTTTCAAAAAGTCTATAGTGAAGTAGTCTAAGAATGAATTCTTTATAAGCATCCTAATTATCTGAGTGGTGCTCATCACATAAATATGGAAGATTACTTTAAGTGCAATACTGTGCTTTACATAGTTACTGAGAGATGCAGTTTTTCACTAGTTAGAGAAATGAAGAACCAAACATTTGAAGTAGTCTTTGGATCTTTTGGACTTCCCTGCTGGCTCAGGCGGTAAAGCGTCTGCCTACAATGCGGGAGACCTGGGTTCGATCCCTGGGTTGGGAAGATCTCCTGGAGAAGGAAATGGCAACCACTCCAGTATTCTTGCCTGGAGAATCCCATGGACGGAGAAGCCTGGTAGACTTCAGTCCATGGGGTCTCAAAGAGTCGGACATGATTGAGCTATTTCACTTGAATCTGTTGGCTAAGGTAGAAAAACCCAGAGCTAGACCTGGAAAAGAGGCATTGTTACCAGGAGCCAAGAAAAAGCAATTAGAATTGGCGAACACTAAACCTTTCATCCACTTAGTAAGTCTTTTCTAAGAATTTTTTAAGCTGTTAACTTTTTAGAAGTATAATTCTGATATGGTAAGGAGACCTGATTTCATTGTTCTTTTTATTAGTGAAAGCTCTTACTTTCACTATGCTTTCACTTACTTTCACAGACATTTATACTTCCGTGCTGCCTCTTTTAAATCAGATTAGTTTTAAATAACTTTCCTGTATCAGTGTTATTTTTCAGAGCCTATTTTTTAAAGTATTTCTATTCATGGCTGTTTTATGAATAGCTATCATTTCCCATGAATTTCAAGCCTCCAGGCCTCTAACTGAAGTGTTTTGGACATTTGTGGGAGTATTTTCTTTTTGTTCTGTTGAGTAAACATTTTACAATTAATACTAGTTTCAAGTGTGTTGATATACAAAATTTTAGTTCAGTGTTGTCCAGTAGAATTTTCAATGATGATGGAAACATTCTATATCATTTTTGTTCTAAAGAGTAGCCACTCTTTTGAGCACACGCATTATGGCTAACGTGACCAGCAGTTGCATTTTAATTGTTGTTGTTTAGTCACTAAGTTGTGTTAGACTCTTTGCGAACCCATGGACTGCAACACACCAGGCTCCCCCGTCCTTCACTATCTATATTTAATTATTTAAAATTTTAAAAATCACGTGGCTAATAACTACCTTTGTGTAGAGCACTTCTAGTTACTATATATTAACTGTACATTTAACTGAAACTAGTACATTTTTGTATTTCTAAAGATGTATCTGTTCATTTCAGTTCAGTTCAGTCGCTCAGTTGTGTCCAACTCTTTGTGACCCCATGAACTGCAGCATGCCAGGCCTCCCTGTCCATCACCAACTCCCAGAGTTCACTCAGACTCACACTCATTGAGTCAGTGATGCCATCCAGCCATCTCATCCTCTGTCACCCCCTTCTGCTGCCCCCATTTCCTCTCAGCATCAGAGTCTTTTCCAATGAGTCAACTCTTCGCATGAGGTGGCCAAAGTACTGGAGTTTCAGCTTTAGCATCATTCCTTCCAAAGAAATCCCAGGGCTGATCTCCATTAGAGTGGATTGGTTGGATCTCCTTGCAGTCCAAGGGACTCTCAAGAGCCTTCTCAACACCACAGTTCAAAAGCATCAATTCTTCAGCGCTCTGCCTTCTTCACAGTCCAACTCTCACATCCATACATGACCACTGGAAAACCCATAGCCTTGAATAGATGGACCTTTGTTGGCAAAGTGATGTCTCTGCTTTTGAATATGCTATCTAGGTTGGTCATAACTTTTCTTCCAAGGAGTAAGCATCTTTTAATTTCACGGCTGCAGTCACCATCTTCAGTGATTTTGGAGCCCCCCAAAAAAGTCTGACAGTTTTCACTGTTTCCCCATTTATTTGCCATGAAGTGATGGGACCAGATGCCATGATCTTCGTTTTCTGAATGTTGAGCTTTAAGCCAACTTTTTCACTCTCCTCTTTCACTTTCATCAAGAGGCTTTTGAGTTCCTCTTGAGATATTAATATAGACAAGCAAATGCATCATAAAAAGATAGAAATTAAAGTTTTGATCTCGCCGCCTACTAAAACTGTGCAAATTAATAAAGGTCAAAGAATAACAGCTGTCTCTTATACACATCTAGATGTGTATAAGAGACAGGGCTTTTGAGTTCCTCTTGAGATATTAATATAGACAAGCAAATGCATCATAAAAAGATCTATACAAAAGTGTCACAAGCTTCTACAAGGACTTTCCTCTCCATGGATAACTTTCTAAAATTAGAATAATCTCCTAAAAGGGAAACTCATTGAAATAGAGTACTCCAGCCATGCCACTGTGCTACGATGTTATTGAAAACAAAAATAAGTTTTCACATTGAGAACAACCAGAAATATGAACTATAGCAGTTCACTGACTAAAATTTTCTGGCCGCTGGTACTTTTCAGTCTATTTAGTGATTGATGAGTTCATGATGTTAAATTGAATATTCAGTGTGATTCAGATGATAAATGATTGAGCGTACTTCCTTATCCAGCCATACATTTCTGGTTCCTACTAATAAACTCTAAAAATAAATGTCGAGAGCCAGCATAGAAAAGGACATTGATTTAAGCGTTTCTTTTAATTTCTGCTTTAATGAATTCAAAACAATATATGTTAGAGCAGACTAGGGGATGTTTCTCTCAAAGCCTAATCTTGGAGAAACCACACAGAGGATTAAGATCCATTTTTATTCTGCTCATGCAAGTTAATAATAATTGAGCACTGCTATTAGGAAGTGTAACTTTTAAGCTGTGTTTGATATGGCTACTGGCTCTTGATCCAAGTGAAAGGGTTGAGGACAGATTCATGTGTTAATGCATCATACATCGTTCAGCCTTACTTGTATTATTGTTTGGTTCTCCTCCATCTTGTTTCCTTTGTTTGTACCATTAGTAAAGAAACAGGTCAATGCCATTCATAAACAGAAATAAATGAGTCAAAATATGTGAGTTAAGAGCTTGATAAAGAGCGAGACTGTCATAACTTTTACGCTTTCATCCTTCTCTGTGTGTGCGAGAGAGAGAGAGAGGGAGAGAGAAACTGGCATATGAAAATTCTCCTGGATATGTGAGGCTTTCACTATCTTGTTACGTTATTAAATTCACTCAGTTTTAAACACCACCTTTATATGGTTTAGACTTAAGTTTAGCTATGAGTAACAGAAAATGAAATGGCTTAAACAAGAGAGACATTTATTTATTTCTCAAATGTATAAAGTCAGTATTCCACAGTTGTTTTGGCTATTTCTTTATGAGAGACACAGGCTTCTTTTATCAAGTTCTCTATCAAATTCAACACATGGCTTCTACCTTATGATCAGGTGGCTAACTGAGCTCTTGGTATCACATGTGCATTCCAGAGAGTAAGGAGAAAAGGAAAAAAAAATCCTTACATTAGATGCCTTTTAAGAAATTTCTTCGTAGTTCCCACAGGCTATTTTTCTTTACAAGCCTGATATGACCATGCCTCCCTGTGAGCAGGCAGCTTGCAAATCCAGGGATTTTTGACAGAGGAGATGAAACATTTAGGTTCCAATAATAAGATTTCCTTTTGAAGATTAATGTTGAAGTAGAATGACTTTCCTGCCTAATTGTAGAAATAGACTGTTATTTTGGCACATACTAGAACTGTTTATGATATATACAAACCTCTGCAAATGAAAATCCAAAACTGCTCTCTGTTGTAGCAAAGTTGGCATTAAGAAAAAGCCACAGTAAAAAGTGGCTCAGATGGTAAGGATATGCTGGCAATGCAGGAGATCTGGATTTGATCCCTGGGTTGGGAAGATGCCCTGAAGAAGGGAAAGGCAACCCATCCCAGTATTCTTGCTTGGAGAATTCCATGGACAGAGAAGGACAGTGAGCTACAGTCCATGGGGTCACAAAGGGCTGGACTCGACTGAGCGACTGAACATTTTCAGTTTCTTTTTCACACAGTAAAAAGAGTTGGTTCCATTGAAGGAAACAAGTCCAGGTCCTAAGAAACACACTTCTTTTAGACAGTTTGGGAAAGATTCACCTCACTAGACTGAATTAACTTAGAATGGACTAAATGGACTAATTCATGTTAGTAGGACATTTATAGATTTGTAATTCCATTGTATTTTGTCCAGAAAATAAGAGCAGATGGTAAAACTTAAAACTAATGATGAACTCCTCAGAGCCAACACATAAAAGAACTAAATGGTGTTTCCACAACAAGGAATCATAAATTCATATAATATCCTTGAGTACTGGACTTGCATCCTGATGCTGGCTTAGCAGAAAGAGAATAAACTAACAGCATTTGTATTGCTATTTAATAATACTGGATTGGTTTTTTTTCATTTAGAAATTATCTGAAGCATAGTGTTTATTCTTAAAGTATACAATGAACATGGATATTACTCAAGGAAAAAGAACACTAAGTAGTGAACGTATACTAAAGGTATATTTTCCTTTTATTCAAATTATTTGTATAGTGACAGATGCACTATGAATATCCTCACAAATTTAATGAAACAGATCATTATGTTAAATGAAAGTCTTAATTATCATCCAGGAACTTTAATAGCTAAGATCTATTTCCCCCATATACTTCAAGTTCACTAACCTTATGATACCAGAAGATCAACTTCACAATAGATGCACACATTACTTTCTGAAGGTTCGTGGAATGAGTTCACTTACTTTTAAAAGAATAAGGAAAAATGAAATTTTAGGTCAAAAGTTTTTAATAATTGATATCAATGTGTTTATATTTATGCCAACATAGTTATAAAATACCACTTTTAATTTTTTCAGGGAGAGTGGGGCTATAATGTCCCCTTGGATAGCCAAATAAGAATCTGAAGAAATACCTCCACTGGACCTGAAAAATTGCATAAAACAGTCATATGACACATAACAAACAATAACCAAAGCTTCTACAATATTAAGTATGGAACCAATGCTATTATGTTTTATATTAATTAACTCATTGAATCCTTACAGCAAGCTTCTGAGGCAAGTATTGTTGTTATAATCATTCCTGTTTTATGTGGTTGATGTTACTCTTTCACAGGATTTGGAAATAGCTGCTTCTGAGCATGTAAACATAAAAATGCAGAACCACTACATTATTATCTGCTCAGTAAAGCAATGAAGCAGAAGTATCGTCATCAGGTGAATGCTGAATTTCTCCTGCCACATTTGCCAAAGATCTCATTTTTTGGATGCATTACCATCCAAAAGCTTAAAAGAGGCTTTAAAGGTTTTGTTTTGTTTTGTTTTCTGTTGCTGCTGTTGCTTCTGAGCTTAATGAAATGTTAGATTGATTTCTGCCAATTTATTAAATCCTGGTATTACTTTCTTTATAAATAAGTGCCACCAAACTACCACCATTTTGGCTCCAATTCTATGGTAGCTCAGTTTCTTCAGAGGAATGCAGTATGGCACCTTCTGAAATTGTATGATTCCACTGTTATTTTTGCTGGCAATAGAATCTGAGTTGTATCAACTTAGAAATTTTGCTTGAATTATGCACATAAAGGTAGCATTTGTATAAGCTAAGATTCAAATAGAGATTATATAAATTGACAGTATATTTTTTATTAATTAATTAATTTTAGTTGAAGGCTATTAGTTTACAATATTGTAGTGTTTTTTGCCACATATTGACATGAATCAGACATGGCTGTACATGTGTTCCCCATCCTAAACCCCCCTCCCACCTTCCTCCCCATCCCATTTCTCACGGTTGTCCCAGTGCACCAGCTTTGAGTGCCCTGTTTCACGCATCAAACTTGGACTGGTGATCTGTTTCACATATGGTAATATACGTCTCAATG
>SJYC01060621.1:0-17228 GCA_006408675.1 Madoqua kirkii | reverse complement strand
TCAACCTTCTTCACAGTACATCTCTTACATCCATACATGAACACTGGAAAAACCATAGCCTTGACTAGATAGACCTTAGTCAGCAAAGTAATGTCTCTGTTTTTGAATATGCTATCTAGGTTGGTCATAACTTTTCTTCGAAGGAGTAAGTGTCTTTTGATTTCCTGGCTGCAGTCACCATCTGCAGGGATTTTGGAGCCCCCAAAATAAAGTCTGACACTGTTTCCTCATCTATTTCCCATGAAGTGATGGGACTGTATGCCATGATATTCGTTTTCTGAATGTTGAGCTTTAAGCCAACTTTTCCACTCTCCTCTTTCACTTTTATCAAGAGGCTTTTTAGTTCCTCTTCACTTTCTGCCATAACGGTGGTGTCATCTGCATATCTGAGGTTATTGATATTTCTCCTAGCAATCTTGATTCCAGCTTGTGTTTCTTCCAGTCCAGTGTTTCTCATGATGTGGTTTTTTGTATTTCCATTTAAATTGTGAAATTATTTGTTCTAGTTCTGTGAAAATTACTGTTGGTAGTTTGATATGGATTGCATAGAATCTATAGATTGCTTTGGGTAGTATACTCATTTTCACTATATTGATTCTTCTGATCCATAAACATGTTATATTTCTCCATCTATTTGTGTCATCTTTGATTTCTTTCATCAGTGTTTTATAGTTTTCTATATATAGGTTGTTTCTTTCTGTAGGTAGATTTATTCCTAAATATTTTATTCTTTTTGTCACAATGGTGAATGGAATTGTTTTCTTAATTTCTCTCTCTTTTTATTCCTTGTTAACATATAGGAATGCAAGGGACTTCTGTGTCGTAATTTTATAGATGCATTTTTACTGTATTCATTGATTAGCTCTAGTAAGTTTCTGATGGTGTCTTTAGGGTTTTCTATGTAGAGGATCATGTATCTGCAAACAGTGAGTTTTGCTTCTTCTTTTCCAATCTGGATTCCTTTTATTTCTTTTGTTTCTTTTATTGCTGTGGCTCAAACTTGCAAAACTATGTTGAACTGTAGAGGTGAGAGTGCGCACTCTTATCTTGTTCCTGACTTGAGGGGAAATGCTTTCAGTTTTTCACCATTGAAAATAATGTTTGATGTGGGTTTATCATATATGGCTTTTATTATGTTGACGTATGTTCCTTCTGTGCCTGCTTTCTGGAGGGTTTTTGTCATAAATGGATGTTGAATTTTTTCAAAGGCTTTTTCTGCGTCTATTGAGATAATCATATGGTTTTAATCTTTCAATTTGTTAATATGGTGTATCACAGTGATTGATTTGCAAATATTGAAGAATCCCTGGGATAAAGCCTACTTTGTCATGATGTATGATCTTTTTAATATGCTGTTGGATTCTGTTTGCTAGAATTTTGTTGAGGATTTTTACATCTATGTTCATCAGTGATATTGGCCTATAGTTTTCTTTTTTTGTGGTATATTTGTCTGGTTTTGGTATTAGGGTGATGATGGCCTCATAGAATGAGTTTGGCAGTTTACCTTCCTCTACAGTTTCTTGGAAGAGTTTGAGTAGGACAGGTATTAACTCTTCTTTAAATTTTTGTAAAATTCATCTGTGAAGCCATTTGGTCCTGGGCTTTTGTTTGTTGGAAGATTTTTGATTACAGTTTCAATTTCCATGCTTGTGATGAGAATGCTAAGATTTTCTGTTTCTTCCTGGCTCAGTTTTGGAAGGTTATACTTTTCTAAGAATTTGTCCATTTCTTCCAAGTTGTCCATTTTATTGTTATATAGTTGCTGATAGTAGTCTCTTATAATCTTTTGTATTTTTGTGCTGTCTGTTGTGCTTTCTCCATTTTCATTTCTAATTTTGTTGATTTGATTCATCTCCCTTTGTTTCTTGATGAGTCTGGCTAATGCTTTGTCTATTTTATGTATCTTCTCAAATAATCAGCTTTTAGTTTTGTTGATTTTTGCTGTAGTCTCATTTCTTTTTCATTTATTTCTGCCCTAATTTTTATGATTTATTTCCTTCTACTAGCTTTGGGGTTCTTCATTTCTTCTTTTTCTGGTTGCTTTAGGTGTAAAGTTAGGTTATTTATCTGATTTTTATCTTGTTTCTTGAGGTAAGTTTGTATTGTTATGAACCTTCCCCTTAGCACTGCTTTTCCTGCGTCCTATAGGTTTTGGGTTGTTGTGTTTTCATTTTCATTTGTTTCTATGCATATTTTGATTTCTTCTGTGATTTGTTGGCTTCATTCAGAAGTTGGTTTCATTCACACATTCAGAAGTGTGTTGTTCAGCCTCCATGTGTTTTTATTTTTAATAGTTTTTTTCCCTGTAGTTGACATCTAATCTTACCACACTGTGATCAGAAAAGGTGCTTGAAATGATTCAAAATTTTTGAATTTACCAAGGCTAGCTTTATCACCCAGGATGTGATCTGTCCTGGAGAATGTTACATTTGCACTTGAGAAAAAGGTGAAATTCATTGTTTTGGGGTGAAATGTCCTATAGATAACAATTAGTTCTAACTGGTCCATTGTATCATTTAAAGTTTGTGTTTCCTTGCTAATTTTATGTTTGGTTGATTTATCCATAGGTGTGAGAGGGATATTAGAGTTTCCCACTATTATTGTGTTACTGTTAATTTCCTTTTTCATACTTGTTAGCATTTTTCTTATATATTGTAGTGCTCCTATGTTGGGTGCATATATATTTATAATTGTTGTATCTTCCTCTTGGATTGATCCTTTGATCATTATGTAATGTCCTTCTTTTAATTAGTCAACAAAAATAACAGAAATTGTGCTGCCATTATATTCTGCATACCCCCCTGATGCTTCCTTGAATAAGAGAACAGGGCAAATGAAATAGATAACTCAGTGATTATTTCTTACTAAAATACGTGTTTGCAAGAATCATATGTATAATTTCAGTATTACTGTTTTACTTTTTTCATCTCTAAATATAGCTTTAACTTATTCATTGGAAATTAGAACAAATTCTATTATTCTATCAGAAAATATAATGCCTTCTTATTAGAACTCTTGCCCAACTGTATTTAAAAGTGTCTTTCTGAACTAAGAAATATATGATATTTTAACCAGAAACCATCTCAAGACCATAGACAATTTATCAGAATAAATCATACATTTGAAGAGCTTGAGTATATTTTAGAGGTCATCTCATCTAATGCTCTCATTTGACATATGAGAAAAATAAGATGCAAAAAGGTGAAATGATCTTTACAAGGTCAGTCAGTTGTTTACAGGCAGAGATAGACTAGAAATAAAAACAAGCTGCTGGAATCTCAATCTCCTCTTTCCCATCCTTTATAGTACCCTTTGTTACCTGTGTTTTTAATATACTTTATATTGTTTGGCAAATACATGTTATAAGGAAAAGATGAAAGATGGTTATTATCTGTCAAAATGATTTGAGATTTGTCATTTGGCAATAAACTTTTCATAGATTAAAATGGGAGAGATGAGGAAATTACTTCATAAAAGAGATATTATAGTTTCAAAAAAGAGTAGATAATGAGGTTTATTCCGTGAGATCAATGATCAAATTCACCTATAGCTGTAAAAAACACAGCTAGTCTTACTTTGTGGATTATGAAACAGCAAAATTAGTGATCTTTTCCCACAGAAGTTGAAAATTCCTTTTCCAAATAGAGCTACTGTTTACTTATTTGAAATAAGAGGTTTTAGAGGTTAAAGATCTGATTATTAAATACTTGTCCTTAAAAACTCAGAAAAGGCATTTCAATCAGGTTTTCACATAAATGGGTTCCACATTATTCTACATTAGTTTATTATATATAAGGGACTTGAGCATCCTTGGATTTTGGTATCCCTTGGGTTCTAGAACCAAGTCCCCAGAGGTACTGAATATAAGTTTGCTTATTGCTTCTGGATATTTGGCCAAGAACAAAATTTTGATTTTGGCAGAATTAGGAGAAATGCCTTTTATGACTTCAACTTCTTTTTGGACATATCAAGATTTAGAATTATTTTTTGGATATTCATCTGGAGCAGGAGAAAATAAATTCAGTCTGTCTTCCTAAGCATCCTAAGGTGGATGAAATAGAAAATGTACCTTTCTACTATCATTCTGAATACACACACACACACACACATCTCTCTTCAGTGTGTCAGTGTCTCTGTTAACACCTGCATAAATGAATAACTAAAAAATTGATTTGTCCACGGAAGAGCACAGTGGGATCCTTTTTTCTCTTAGGGACGTTGGGAGGATTAGCTATTGTAATACATGTAAAAGAAAGCACTTAGTCAAATGCCTGGAACAGAGTAAGTGCTCAATTACTGTTATTAATTGTGGTTGTGGTAGTACCTTTAGCTGTTGAGTTAATAAGGCTCTTTTTGTATAGCACTAAAAGTTATTCTGAAATAACTGGGCCAAATTATACTTGCACCAGCCATGAATGGGAATGCTCATTTTATCTGTGTTTACCCTATCAGCATAAATGTGTACTACTTTCTTTTATTTTTTTTGCACCTCTGAACATAGTTAAATATAAAATAAATCCATTTAATCATAGCAAAAATATAAGTAATAATGATTCTATCCTAGGAATAAGTAGGAGAAGTTGAGTGTCTTGAAATGAACAAGGCACATAGAAAGAATAATGCCTTTTAGAACAATGGTTATTAAGACAGTTTTTTTGTTTGTTTTTAATAGTAAGGAGCAAACGGAATGACACTTGTTTCTTTCTTGGTAAAATTCCACATAGATGGAGGCCTATAACAGTATTCTCTACGTGTGGTCCTCAGACCGGCAGCACTGATGCCATCATCTGGGGACTTTTTAGATATGCAAACTCAGCAGGGCATAGCCCTTAAAAGAATGAGATAGCCATAGGATATAACAGAAACTAGGACCAAGTAGGTCCAAGATGGTGGAATATTCGACTTCCAGTTCACCTTGAGCCTCATTAAGTGCTCGATGTAATACATCAGCATAAGCTATGTGACACATCCACCATGACATGACAGTTCCAAGGCTGATCATCAAAGGTAAAAAAATGACCATCAAAGACCAAAGACCTGGAAATCTCTGCCTCTTCCCCAAAATAGTTGGAATAATCCTCCCACTCATTGGTGGTGGTGGTTTTTTAATCTCTATCATGTCCAACTCTTGTGAACCCGTGGACTGTAGCACACCAGGCTTCAGTTTCCATGGAATTCTCCATGCAAGAGTACTGGAGTGGATTGCCATTCCCTTCTCCAGGGACTTTTTCTGACCCAGGGATTGAACCTGGGTCTCCTGCATTGCAGGCGGATTCTTTACCAACTGTGACACTAAGGAAGTCCCACTCATTAGCCTATGAAGTTACCTGGCTCATAAAAACTAACTATGACATGTTTTAGAGCCACTCTCACCTTCTGAGATGGCCCACACTCTGTCTGTGGAGTGTGTTTCTCTCTAAATAAATACACTTCTTACCTAAAAAAACAAAGAGGGTGAGTGAGAAAAGAGAAGAAATGCAAACTCACATGCTCCACCTCCCTCCCCCACCCTCAAGAAGATCTGCATTAAGAACTTTGGGGCAGAACCCATCAACCTACGTTTTTAAAAGCCCTCCAGCTTATTCCAATGCTCCTTAAAGCGAAGGACCACTAATATATAAAAAAGGCCTCTGTTAACTTTTTTCCTTCCATGTCTCACTTTCAGTTTCCTTCCTTTTACCACCATCTTTTCCTCTGTCTCTCCACCTATCTCCCTTTTTCTCCCTCCATTCTACCCTTTCTGTTCCTCTGTCCTCTCTCTACTGTGAATAGGTGGTCAAAAGTAGACAGTGAATTATTCTGAAACTAGAGTAGACTAATTTGACCTAAATACTCAGCTGATAATTAAACGAGCCTAGATAGAAGTGCCTGTCTCCTTGCATTCAGCCCCACATTCTTTTCACTGTGCCACAGTCTGCTAATAGGTTGAAATGCTCTTGAAGAAAACCTCCTTCTATTGTCAATATTATTGTCCTTGGAGACATCGTCTCCCTGAATATAATAGAATTTCAAAGCTTACTGATTTAATCTTTCATGCTTCAGATCCAGACACTGCGTTATAGTCTAGGTGAAAGATTGCTATTTCTTTATTATTAAAGGAGGAATTGTGTCTTCCTAGCTATAATTAGTTACATCAGCCTTCACATCAAAAGGGTAGTAATTTTCTGAACCAGAGCTTTGAAAAGTAGCAAGAAAATAATTTTACAAGTGTCTTTTTCAAGAGCATGAAAATTATGAGGCTGTAGGTTCAAACTGTTCAGTTGAAAATGTGTCCAAGTTAAGCCAGACATACATTTAAATTCTTTTTTTTTTTCTAGTGGCCCTATGTTCTTATGACTTTTATCTTACCCCAAAGGCTTCATGAGGAGATGACTAGATAAGTAAAAAAGTAGACAACCTGTAATAAAGGAAATTAAGTAGGTGACATCTTCAACCCAGAGATAATAAGGAATTTTTTCTTAAATCTTAATGAAGCAATGATAAAGCTGTACCTGATTTTCTGCTTCCCACTTTAATCTCTTTTATTCTCAACCATAAGCTCATTGTTCTCCAAACTGTTCCACTTGCATTTTCCTGCTCCGAATCCTCAGTGGCTTTGCAGAGTCTATGGGTTCATAGCTATCCTTAACCCTCCAAGTAGTTCTTCTCTTGATTTCAGTCTTCAAGTTTACTTTCCCTAAATGAGACCCGTCTTGTCTGTACCAAGTTTAGCCCAGGTTTTCCTGAAGGCATCTTGTAAAATTAAAATCATTGTAAGCTCTCAGTAATAAACTTTCTTACCACCAGCTTAATTTTGATTTTATGAGCAAGGTCTTAAATTCTGAATTTGAGTGCTTTTTAAGGGCCTAACAACTGATAGCAGATCAGTTTCTAAGACTACTCAAATTCATTTTTGGCAAGGTTCTTAACATATATAAGAATGGTTCTGTGACTGATTTATGTCAATGTATGGCAAAACCAATACAGTATCGTAAAGCAGAATAAAGTATTAAAAAAAAAAAGAATGGTTTAGTTCAGTTCAGTTAAGTCAATCAGTTGAGTCTGACTCTTTGCGACCCCATGAACTGCAGCACATCAGGCCTCCCTGTCTATCACCAACTCCCAGAGTCTACACAAACTCATGTCCATTGTGTTGGTGATGCCATCTAACCATCTCATCCTCTGTTGTCCCCTTCTCCTCCTGCCTTCAATCTTTCCCAACATCAAGGTCTTTTCAAATGTATCAGATCTTCACATCAAGTGGCCAAAATATTGGAGTTATGGGTTTGAACATTTCCTAAATGTATGTTAATACAATTGAATATTTAAGAAAAATCTAAGTGGCTATTATTAGTTCAAAAATAATATTCAGCATCAAAATTACCAAAATGTATATGTACTGAATATCCCCCAGAGTTTTGTACCCTAGTCTTTTACACAAATTGTGAATCTGAGCCAATGCTCTACTCCAGCCCTGGCAAAAAATAAGGTATTTTTTCTTAGAGGAAATTAAATTGCTCTTTAAAGAGTAAATAGTATTTCAGACCTAAGCATCATTTGGTCACTGTAAGGTTTTGATTACAGTCAAAATATATTCATAGGTTCTCTTTTAAAACACCTGCTATTTTTAAGATTAGGAGTAAGTTTACATGTCTTACATATTTCTTCCACTAGATTTTTTTTTTCCAAAATCTTATGTCATTAGCTAATGAGGCATAGATCCTTTGGAGAGCTTCATTTTTACATGAAAAATAAAATTAAACAGCAAATAAATGGAGCAAAGATTATTGTAAGTACTCTTTTCCTTGAACTTATTCCTTTTAACTGAAAATTGTCAGCAAAAGGTGAATGTTCTTCAAAAACAGCATATGAGAATTTCTGTAATTGTTCTTTTACAAGATGGCAAAAGTATACAAATATGGGGATAATGATGTACTTACCTACCCTGGTGCATCTCTTACAAGTTTCCTGTAACTTGTACTGATGCAGTCTTCTCTCATGAGCATAGTACCTTCATAGTGTCATGACATTTGGGTTAAAACTACAGCACAGTATCTTTCTCTTTTCATCTTGAAAATAGTTTTGAGAACTGGCAATGCGACATCTACCTTGTTTCTGAAGTGAGACAGTCTTCCTAGTAGTAGAAGAAGGGTGAACAAGTAGAGAGAAGTGTTTAAACATGCCTCTGTGGTCAGGTATCTGTTGTAGTACAGCATGCATTACTCATGTTGCATAACCTATCCTGGAAGCGTGCCTCAGCCAACTGAGTGCAACATATCACTGGATAAAATATTGGAGTCACTCTATAGAACAGAAGCAAGCTTTAATAGATGCTGAACAAGTTTCTGAGACCAGACACCGTGAAGATTCTCTGGGCTATTTCATTAACAAATTGTATCTCTGCAGCCTGCATTTCTCTACTTATTTATTGAACAGATAATAGGAAGTAACTACTTTCTTTGTGAAGTCATAAATAATATGGCAGAAGGATATTAAATGCACTGATATGTGACAGAAAAGCTAAAACTTGTGGGTTTTAGAATTTTATGATGCAACCTCCTTTTTTTCCCCCATGAGAACATGTAAAGTAAACAGATATATTTGAGTTATTTATGTGGGCAATTACCAATTTAACATTATAGCTGTTGAAATTCAACTGTCTTAAACCCAGAGCTGCTTAAACTTTTTCCTAGAATACCACTTGCCGAAGGACTTTACTAAAGAGAAAAAGAAAGTTAGCCCTTAGCATCATCCATAGTTCAGCTTCAAATAGTGTAAAACCTTTTATGATTATAAAGGTGGTTTTATGTCCATGCCTCTCATAATCACTGTATGGCTCCTATAAAGGTGATGGGAGGGCACTGGCTCTTCTGGTCTAACATAGCTTTATCCTGTTTACTGAAATAGTTCCAAGCAGTACCATGCCGGGATGATACATTACCATCCTTATTGCTGTCAGCACGAGAGCTCTTTTGGTTTGTCTTTTGAGGGCTTAGTAGGAATTTACAATTATTTTTTAACAGTAAGTGAGCAAAACTCAAAAGTAAAATTAGAGAATTAGGAGTTTAGGGAGCATAGGCATTATGTTTTTTATTATGAAAATTATCTCAAGTTCTATTGGCCCAGATGATTCGTTGATTCAAACATTGTTTTTATTTGTTACTAATTGCTAAAACATGTCTCAGTTTCCTCATCAAGAAGTCTTAACTGTTTTGTCTAAAGAATATAGGGCAAGAGAAAAATGGCCCCGGAGACAGATACATCTCAAATTAATTTTGTGTTTGACCATTTATCAGCTGTGTCAGTGGCAAATTACTAACTTCTCTGAAGCTATTTTCCTACCTGAATATGACAGATAAAGGTTTCTAGTTTACAAATAAACTTGAAAATAATTATCTCTTTTCCTTTCTAAGACCTTATTAAACTGAATACAAAGACTGGGTGACAATAAATGAATGTTTATCATATGTTTTTAAGGACTGGGAAATGTATTGTTATTCAATTGCTATGTTGTGTCCAACTCTTTGTGGACACTGGTAGATGACCCACTAGCTGAGAGCTAAAAGTTTTCTACAAAGAACACCAAAAGAAAAAAAGGCTGTGTGTTGTGGTTCAGGAAGCCATGCAGCTCAGGAAGTTGAAATACTCTGTATTTTGGAAGAAATGAGTGGAGAATGAGTTAAAGGTCTTTCTTAAGAATGATTCTTGAGAATCCTAAATGATGATGCTGTTAAAGTGTTGCACTCAATATGCTGGCAAATTTGGAAAACTCAGCAGTAGCCACATGACTAGAAGAGGTCAGTTTTCATCCCAATTTCAAAGAAAGGCAATGCCAAAGAATGTTCAAACTACTGCACAATTGCACTCATCTCACATGCTAGTAAAGTAATGCTCAAAATTCTCCAAGCCAGGCTTCAACAGTACGTGAACCGTGAACATCCAGATGTTCAAACTGGATTTAGAAAAGGCAGAAGAACCAGAGATCAAATTGCCAACATCCACTGGTTCATCAAAAAAACAAGAGAGTTTCAGAAAAATATATACTACTGCTATACTGACTACACCAAAGCTTTGACTGTGGGGATCACAACAAACTGTGGAAAATTCTTAAAGAGATGGAACACTAGACTACCTGACCTGCTTTCTGAGAAATACAGGTCAAGTAGCAACAGTTAGAACTGGACATAGAACAACAGATTGGTTCCAAATTGGGAAAGGAGTACATCAAAGCTGTATATTGTCCCCCTGCTTATTTAACTTATATGCAGAGTACATCATGAGAAATGCTGGGCTGAATGAAGCACACACTGGAATCAAGATTTCTGGGGGAAATATCATTAACCTCAGATATGGAGATGGCACCACCCTTATGGCAGAAAGTGAAGAAGAACTAAAGAGCCTCTTGATGAAAGTGAAAGTGGAGAATGAAAAAGTTGGCTTAAAACTCAACATTCAGATAACGAAGATCATGGTATCTGGTCCCATCACTTCATGGCAAATAGATGGGGAAACAATGGAAATAGTGACAGACTTTATATTTTGGGGCTCCAAAATTACTGCAGATGGTGACTGCAGCCATAAAATTAGAAGACACTTAGTCCTTGGAAGAAAAGCTATGACCAACCTAGACAGCATATTAAAAAGCAGAGACATCACTTTGCCAACAAAGGTCTATCTAGTCAAAGCTTTGATTTTTCCAGTGGTCATGTATGGATTTGAGAGTTGGACTATAAAGAAAGCTGAGCACCGAAGAACTGATGCTTTTGAACTGTGGTGTTGGAGAAGACTCTTCAGAGTCCAAGGGACTGCATGGAGATCCAACCAGTCCATCCTAAAGGAAATCAGTCCTGAATATTCACTGAAAGGACTGATGCTGAAGCTGAAGCTCCAATACTTTGGCCACCTGATGTGAACAACTGACTCACTGGAAAAGACCCTGATGCTGGGAAAGATTGAAGGCAGAAGAAGGGGATGTCAGAATATGAGATGGTTGGATGGCATCACTGACTCGATGGACATGGGTTTGAGTAAGCTCCAGAAGTTGGTGATGGACAGGGAGTCCTGGCATGCTGTGGTCCATGGGGTCACAAAGAGTCAGGCATGACTGACTGAACTGAACTGATGTTGGTAGTGAAGAACTAGAGACATAATGATCTAGATACTTAGTTTATATTTTAACTATTTACTAGAGAAACTCTTATTCTTTTGCATGTTGATTTCTTTTTTCTTTAGGGATCTATCTAGTTTTATATAAAATAATATGTTGGCCTTCTAAAAATGCTCTTATTAATACAGTGTATTGTGTGTTAGTTGTTCTGTCATGTCCAACTCTTTGCATCCCTATAGACTGTAGCCTGCCAGGCTTCTCTGCCCATGGAATTGTCCAGGCACAAATACTGGACATTCTTGTTGACTTGTTGATATGACTGTTGACCCAAGGATTGAACCCAGGTCTCCTGCATTGCAGACAGATTCTTTACCGTCTGAGACACCAGTTAAGCCCTCTCAATACAGTACCTCACCTCTACTCCCTGTTGCACCAAGCTTCTATCTCTATGAAAGTTTTCTGGTTGAAATTCCGTGAAGAATCATTAAATTCCCTTCTGCCAGGGTGAGGGAAGTCGGTGTTTGTATGCACAGAAGGAAATACTGGGATCGAGCTCTATTTGTGTAATCCCAATTCAGCCATATGAGTTGGTGGTACTGATTGATCTCCTACCCTCAAAGTAACCTAGTCCCTGTATCCAATCTCTGGTCTTGTTCTCTAACTTAAACTTTCAGTAACAACTCTCTGTGTACAAATATCCAAACTCTTTATTTTGACCTTCAAGAAAGACTCTTCATTGTCTACACACCAGCCATGGAGAAGTCTTTACTATAAGCAGACTTCTCTCGTACATTTTTAGTTTTACACATTTTATCCTTTCTGCTTTTCAGCTTTAAATTCTTATGTATTTGAAGAATTTTCTACAATTTCTTCAAATCTTATATCAGTTGTTACTTGTGTGAGTCCTTTTCTGTTTGCAGAGCATAGGAAACATTTCAGGGAAAGGGAGAGAGACAAAATGAGAGAATAACATGAACAACACAAAGTGTTAATTTTAGGATTAAGAGCTTTAAAATGTGTACAGAAAGGATAAATGATTTATCTGAAGCTAAGTCACTTGAATTAAGCTAAAATTTTAAAAATTGTTTATCTTTTATAATAGTAAGTATATTAATAGAACTTATAATTATCTTTTCATTAGTAGCACAATATACATTATTTACAGTTTCTAAGGACAATGAAGAACAATTTAACTTGATTTATCCTACATTATATTAATGTTTTCTTTAAAATTTTCTTATTCATAGATAATTGATGCCTGTCAGTATTATTTGCAAAAAGCTCACATTGATATCTGACTTAAAACATATACAGTGATACAAGCATAGGACTAAGTTTGTTTCTGTGCCTTTATTTCCCCCTTCCCCCCTATAGAGTTTACTGCTAGTATATGTAATTGTCTTTAAATAATGTGGTTAAAGGAAAACTAATGTATATTATAGAAAGTTAAAGTATATTTTGCAGTGTATATTTTTCTTGGTTGATGGGTACCTTAGACTCATTTTATTCTTATTTTCATAGCATGTATGCTTTTTTTTTTCTTTTCTTTAAGTTCCTGGTAAATAAAGCATAGAGGCATCTCAAATCCTCTTGTTAGCAGAATTGTGCTCTTTGGGAATTTTTGCCAATATATCCATAATTCTTAGTTGAAGTTTCAAGAAGCTGAATAAGAATGCCTATTTTAAAGATATTTAAGTGTTTTATAGATAATTATTCAAGTGGCCTTTGTTATAAGGCAAAATCACAGAGAACAATATAAATATTTAAAAAATGTCAGAGTTTCCCATTACAATGATAGTGTGATTTTATTAATTATAGAGTAAATGAGATAGAATTTAATTTGAAGAAGAATGGAAATAAGCCCAAAGTTCTAAACTGCCTTCTTTTAGTAATAGCTGTGACTGATTTTGGTTGAGTACTACATTATTACAGTAACTATCCTGAATGGATTATCTCCTTATATCCTTAGATCTCTCTCTTTTTTTTTTTTACTGGAGTATAATTGCTGTACAACGTTGTGATCATTTCTGCTGTACAACAGAGTGAATCAGCTACGTGCTGTGCCGCGCTTAGTCGCTCAGTCATGTTCAGCTCTTTGTGACCCCATGGACTGTAGTCCACCAGGCTCCTCTCTCCATGGGATTCTCTAGACAAGAATAGTGGAGTGGGTTGCCATGCCCTCCTCCAGGGGATCTTCCCAAACCGGGATCGAACCCAGGTCTCCCACACTGCAGGGGAATTTGTTACCGCCTGAGCCACCAGGGAACTATAATTATACATATATCTTCTCCCTCTTGAGCCTTCCTCCCACCACTGCCAAGCCTCTGGGTCATCACAGAGCACCGAGCTGAGCTTCCTGCACTAAACATCAACTTCCCGCTACTCTGTGTTTTACACATAGTCAGTGTATATATGTTGAAGTCACTCTCCAAATTCATCCCACTGACCCCTTTCCCCACTGTGTCCACATATCATTTCTCTACATCTGTCATACAGAGTTAAGTAAATCTTTAGAACTCTTAAGAGACAGTGATTTCCTTTACCCACTATTTTTTAAATTAGTCAACTAATACAGAATTGTAAAGCAGTTGTCAAGTTCATGCAGGTAGAACATGATGGTGTAGAAGATATTTAGAATAGATATTTGATTCATCTGTGGATATTTAAAAATTCCCATTTATGGGAATGGCAATGAACATCTTAACATACAACCTCAGACAATTACATAGAGGCTTAACTAATTTTCCCAGGTTTTGTCTAAATATGAACATTATCATCACTGGAATTACAGAAAGTAAATTCAAATGAGTGGATATTGACAGTAGTAAGGCTAGTAACCACAGAATAAAGTTAATAAATGAATTATAAATGATAAATGAATAGGTGAGTGGGTCTTCTTCAACTATTTCAAGAATATTCAAAGGAGTTCTTTTTTTTTTTTTTTTTTTTTTTGATCTGATGGGGTCCTTTCCAACATTTTTACAAATCTTGGGCTTCCAGATCTGATGGCATTACCTGATCTAGAAGGATCTAATATGGCACAGGGAAGTTAAAGACATTCTAAGGGCTTTTCCACTGCAGAAATTTGAAAAAGTGAATTTACTAATGGTAGTTTATTGATCATTTGGAACTTTATTAAACAGTGCTGAACTCAGGAAGCCAGTAATTGTCTGCTTACTTACAAATGTCCATTTTTCTTTGTGATCCCATGAAAACTTCACTGAAAATAGTATATCTGGTTCAGCAGAAGATTGGATTGACGGGAACATGCATAAAGATGCTTGTGGATTAGAAATTTAACCTCTATTACTGCTGACTAGGACAGTAATCTTACATGAGTTGATAAAGATAGATTTTTTATCTTATTACTCTGAAAAATAGGATGTTTCTATTGTATATGTGTATACATGTATGCATGAAAATGAGATAAAAGATGTATAGCTTGTTTCATTATTAATGTAAGGACTTTCTGGGACTAAAGTGAAAGTGAAATTCGTTCAGTCGTTTCCGACTCTTTGCGACCCCATGGACTATATAATCCATGGAATTCCCCAGGTCAAAATACTACAGTGGGGAGCTTTCCCCTTTTCCAGGGGATCTTTCCAATGCAGGGATCGATCGAACCCAGGTCTCCTGCATTGCAGGCGGATTCTTTACCAGCTGAGCCAAAAGGGAAGGGACTAAAAGCATCTGTCTTAATTGTTTTCTTGTGAAAAGAAACATTACCAAAATTAAAAAAAATACAGTTATAATAAAAGCATAGCCATAATTAATTAAACTTCAACCACATTTTCTATCCTGTTTTTCCTTTCAATAGTAATTACAAGACATGGATGGCAAAGATAGGAAAAATTCCTGAAGCTGTAGCAGCTGGGTCTTTGCTGAATGCCTGTTGGCTTCTAAATTGCTTCTAGGTCTGTCCCTGCTGGTGGAGTGCCTAAGTTTAGTTGTTCTTCAGAAAACTCCGCTCAAGATGTCTACAGGGAACTTTTTTTTTGTAAATTTAAAAAACAGTGTCCTTCTTTGGAAACGTGCAATATTTTTAGAATCTTGTGATATTATATTGTAAGACATAAGCCAACAGTTTACACATCTCTGTCCAGGAAGCTGAATAATAAGTAATCCTGGGAATTTAAGCTTCTATTTTAAGCTTCTGTAAAGATACTCTCATTTCTTTTGTATAAATTCAAAAAAAGAGAGTCTGATCTTTTACTCATTTCAAAAAATATCCCTATACTAGGATAGAAAAATGAACAAGTTCAAGTGAAAAGAGCACTATTCAGATTGAATGAACTTATTTCCAGTTTTTCTTTTTTGTAATTACTTTTGTGAAAAATTATGGATAACATGGGACATATATTTATTTATTTTCCAAATACATTTTTTGTGTGTGCTACTTGTCAAGCAAATAAGACCGAAGACCATATGGACCTTTTCTTTTTTTCCAATTCTTGGCTTAAAAGGCTAATTAGTAAGATGAATGATTTATAGACAGTATGAAGGAACAAATGCATAATCAAATTATTACTTAGTAATTCTTAGGCATTTCATATATTTTATTCTGATTATTCCACAGCACCATAAAGAAGAAATTATAAATCCCATTTATGCATAGGAAACCAGACTTTAGAGGCTTGATTGGTCATTCATTCAGCTAATATATGTCAGAGCTGGAATAAGCAATGGATGTATAAACAACATAAAGAATGCCAGAATAGTTACAAATTTGTTTCCTGTATATGCTATAATGCAAACCAGTATATAATTATAGCCAATCACAAAGATATATGGTTTGAAGTTTATAATAATCTCTACATAAAATACAAGAAATCTATAACAAATATGAAAAATAATGAAATGTTATTATGAAAAGTTGAGCGTGTTAAATTAAAACTGCATCTGTCTGTTAGCTACATTGGAAGCTTATGTCATAGAGCTCTTTCTTTGCTGAAATCCCTGCATTATCATCGCTGATAGTCACAAGTTTAAGGGAAACACACACGTGATCTGATCTGCAGAGAATATGAAAAGTACAATGATTGAAAGATACATCAAATTATCAATTTATTAATCAATCAAAGCTTACCTTGTAAGGGGGACAAAAGCATTAGTAAGATTTATTTCAGGCCCATGCAAGCCTTAGAGAACTGAACCTTGCTCCCTACTCCAGTGTTCTTGCCTGGAGAATCCCAGGGACAGGGAAGCCTGGTGGGCTGCCGTCTGTGGGGTCGCACAGAGTCAGACACGACTGAAGTGACTTAGCAGTAACAGTAGCAGCATTTCATTAGAGCTTCTGCTGTTTCCTCTTCTTTCTTCCACCACCACAGATACATGCTTAACTCCTACTCACAAAAACAGAATTTGAGCAGACCCAGCATTTTCTATGGAAATGGATGAATTCACAGGAACAGTGTTTGAGTTAATAATTATTACACTTTAATCTGAAAACTCCTGATGGTTTGTAATGTGAGAGGCTTCTCAGGGTCTCTAGAAACTTAAACCTTTACAGGTTGCTTTCGGGTGACACAGCAAAATGAGAAACAGTGGAAACCTATGATACTTGAATTTTCTAAAGCAACATGGAAGACTGAGAAGCAAAATGGTATCTGAAACTGTCCACTACTACTCCTGCAATGAAATTCAATGTCCCTTACTTAGCAAGACATAGAAAATAGCACATTATTGACTATGAAGTATTTGGCACATTTTGGTGTCACTCTTCTGTTCTGGAATAGTCCCTGAAGCCTCAGTATATGGGAATCACTCTGACTCTGATAGTGATCCCTCGATCACCATGTTATAAATCACTATTGCAAATGAAAGGAAAGTCAAACAGTGAAATACTGAGGGTCTTGTTTTCTGCTTTTTCCTTGAAAGTATTTTGGCCTTTTTTAAAAATCCTTAGTATTTTTGAATTAGTGATTAGCTTCAATTTGGGAGTAAGCAGATTACTAAGATCCAGTGATAGTATACATTTTAGAATAGACAGATATTTAAATCAAAGGAAAGTACATGCAATAAACTATGGGTCTTTGGTATCTCTTAGCTGTTTGGTTTATATTGAACCAATGGCTTTTATATATTTGTTATATAAATGTTTATATATATTGTGTTTAATCCTTGAAGAGGTATTTCTAGAAAA
>SJYC01060620.1:0-12819 GCA_006408675.1 Madoqua kirkii | reverse complement strand
CATCCAGTTATATTAAATGGCAATTATTTTATTTAACATAATATTCATAATTCACTTTTTCCTTTATATATTCACATGAATCACCCAGTTAGGTAAATCTTTAGGTAAAATTTAAAATTATATTCACCTTAAACATTAGCTAAATTATTATCTTACTAGGTATAAGTGAATAAACAAATTTAAGCTACAATCTTTGAGTGAATTTCAAAGACTAAATGATCTCATCAATGATTGTTTAGAAATTATGTTTCAGTAGTGATTAAGTAATGAATGAATAGAACCTCAATTTTACTCTAAAGTAATAGTTAAGTTTTATTCTCATAAGTAACATGTGGGTTATGACACTGAACAGTTTGGGAAGTATAGCAGTAAGTTCAAAATACTGAATTATGTGACATAGTACTCAGCTGGTAAACAAATGTATTAATCTGTTGAAACTAACTTTAAAAAATTTTCCAGACTCTGAGAGCTCACACATCTTATCTTCTTTTTTGAGTTTTTCACCACTGTCAAGTGGCATTTATGACCAACAATAACCTATTCTAATTTGTAGCTGACTGAGAAATAGCAAATGTTGGTAAAGAGCAACAAAGAAACTTAACTGCATTCCCTATGACCAATGAGTTTCATGGTGCTGTCTCCCGAAATGTTGGGAGAAAAAGTCTTAGAATCGTTCACTGTTATCTGGACTTTCATATCTAAGAAGAATGAACATGGAGATACGTGATGCTGATACATATTCTTAGATAGGGCTTCACTGGTGGCTCAGATGGTAAAGAATCCACCTACAATGTGGGAGACCTGGGTTCAATCCCTGGGTTGGGAAGATCCCCTGGAGGAGGGCATGGCAACCCACTCCAGTATTCTTGCCTGGAGAATCCCCATGGAGAAAGGAGCCTGGCAGATTACAGTTCATGGGATTGCAAAGAGTTGGACACAACTGAGCTACTAAGCACACACTTGCTTAGACTTCTTTTCCTAAAAGTACAAATCACTAGGAGAAAGAGAAGTTATTAGGACAAATATGGTATTAAAAATAAAACACAGATAAGTTGGTTTCTGTAGATGTTACATCATTGTTTCTTTATAATGGCAACAATTCTGATCTATTTTTCACTTTCATTGTTATAAGAACTGCTTTCAAAGGGATTGCAGAAAGTGTGTCAGATCTCAAGACGTTTTAGCTTTAGTATTTAGATAGAACTACCTAAGTTGAAGACTAACAATTCATTACTGAGAAGTGACTATAGCATAGATGAATTTTTGATCTCTCATAGTTAGAGAAAATGAACTTTGTGAATTAGTGTCATGCTGAAAAAGTTTATATGGCACTTTTCCTCTTAGGGAAACTTTAGCAGTGGTGTTTTCTCAGCTCTGTTTATTAGTGTAGAGTTCTGAGGGATAGTAAATGAGCATATGTTGGGATTTTATTATATTTGGCATGGATTTCTGAAGCTTTCCTCAACATGTTAGAAATTAGATGGTTTAACAAGATCTGTAAAGTTAGTAAGAATTAGGATTACCAAATCATTGGTAGATGAGATGCAGAAAGTCAACTAGAGAAGTCAACAGACTACTTGATAATCAGAGTATGAGAGCACATTAAACATGAAGACTTCCTGACATGCCGTTAATCAGAAAATTGAGTGCACTCACCCAGTTCTGGGCAGGTTCATCGTAGGAAGTGGGACAGACTGAGTACATAGCACACAATCTGCTAAAACTGTCTCCTAGAATAGTTTGGAAGAAATAATAGCAACACAGTGTTTTTTTCTAAAACTGTCCAGATTTCTGTCTCCTACTTAAATCTAAGACTCAGCCTTTCGGTTCATTGTGCATGATGCGTACATACTTGGTGGCACAAGCCTATCTAGTAGCTCTAACCAACTACTCTCTGTGTCTAGTTTTCTTTTGCACTTTTCACCTAAGCTCCTATGTATGCCAGTTTGTGTGTCTGTGCACTCAGTTGTGTCCCACTTTTTGCAAGCTTGTAGATGGTAGCCGGCCAGGCTCTTCGGTCCGTGGGATTCTCCAGGTGATTATGCTGGAGAGGAGGAGAAAAAGTCTTAGAATCGTTCACTGTTATCTGGACTTTCATATCTAAGAAGAATGAACATGGAGATACGTGATGCTGATACATATTCTTAGATAGGGCTTCACTGGTGGCTCAGATGGTAAAGAATCCACCTACAATGTGGGAGACCTGGGTTCAATCCCTGGGTTGGGAAGATCCCCTGGAGGAGGGCATGGCAACCCACTCCAGTATTCTTGCCTGGAGAATCCCCATGGAGAAAGGAGCCTGGCAGATTACAGTTCATGGGATTGCAAAGAGTTGGACACAACTGAGCTACTAAGCACACACTTGCTTAGACTTCTTTTCCTAAAAGTACAAATCACTAGGAGAAAGAGAAGTTATTAGGACAAATATGGTATTAAAAATAAAACACAGATAAGTTGGTTTCTGTAGATGTTACATCATTGTTTCTTTATAATGGCAACAATTCTGATCTATTTTTCACTTTCATTGTTATAAGAACTGCTTTCAAAGGGATTGCAGAAAGTGTGTCAGATCTCAAGACGTTTTAGCTTTAGTATTTAGATAGAACTACCTAAGTTGAAGACTAACAATTCATTACTGAAAGTGACTATAGCATAGATGAATTTTTGATCTCTCATAGTTAGAGAAAATGAACTTTGTGAATTAGTGTCATGCTGAAAAAGTTTATATGGCACTTTTCCTCTTAGGGAAACTTTAGCAGTGGTGTTTTCTCAGCTCTGTTTATTAGTGTAGAGTTCTGAGGGATAGTAAATGAGCATATGTTGGGATTTTATTATATTTGGCATGGATTTCTGAAGCTTTCCTCAACATGTTAGAAATTAGATGGTTTAACAAGATCTGTAAAGTTAGTAAGAATTAGGATTACCAAATCATTGGTAGATGAGATGCAGAAAGTCAACTAGAGAAGTCAACAGACTACTTGATAATCAGAGTATGAGAGCACATTAAACATGAAGACTTCCTGACATGCCGTTAATCAGAAAATTGAGTGCACTCACCCAGTTCTGGGCAGGTTCATCGTAGGAAGTGGGACAGACTGAGTACATAGCACACAATCTGCTAAAACTGTCTCCTAGAATAGTTTGGAAGAAATAATAGCAACACAGTGTTTTTTTCTAAAACTGTCCAGATTTCTGTCTCCTACTTAAATCTAAGACTCAGCCTTTCGGTTCATCGTGCATGATGCGTACATACTTGGTGGCACAAGCCTATCTAGTAGCTCTAACCAACTACTCTCTGTGTCTAGTTTTCTTTTGCACTTTTCACCTAAGCTCCTATGTATGCCAGTTTGTGTGTCTGTGCACTCAGTTGTGTCCCACTTTTTGCAAGCTTGTAGATGGTAGCCGGCCAGGCTCTTCGGTCCGTGGGATTCTCCAGGTGATTATGCTGGAGAGGTTTGCCATTTCCTCCTGTATGGGATCTCCCTTGACCCAGGAGTCAAACCTTGCATCCCTGACTTTGGCAGGTGGATTCTTAACCACTGAGCCACCAGAGAAGTCCATCTATGACAATACTTGATGCTTGTAATTAGTTTTCTTCAACTCGAGGAAACCTAGCAGCTGTCACATAGCCTCACTGATATATTTGTTCCCCTTTTTCTCCAGTGCTGTCACAGTTATTATGGTTCATGAACCTTGAGTGTCCTATCAGTTGTGCAGCACCAGACCAAGAAATCTAGTCCCTGCAAACTGATTAAAAATAATTAAATCATTTGTAACATTGTCAAAGCAGAGTTTTTACAAATGCATCAAAATTTCAAACATCTGAAAGGAGTTGCTGCTACTGCTGCTAAGTCACTTCAGTCGTGTCCAACTCTGTGCGACCTCATAGATGGCAGCCTATCAGGCTCCTCTCTCCATGGGATTCTCCAGGCAAGAACACTGGAGTGGGTTGCCATTTCCTTCTCCAGTGCATGAAAGTGAAAAGTGAAAGTGAAGTTGCTCAGTCGTGTTCAACTCTTTGTGACCCCATGGACTGTAGCCTACCAGGCCCCTCCATCCATGGGATTTTTCGGGCAGGAATATTGGAGTGGTTTGCCATTGCCTTCTCCGGGTAAGCATACCTTGAAACAAAACAAAACAAAGTATAAGAAGATAAATATATCAATAATTGGTGAATGTCTTTCTGAGGAGGGGGAAAGTTGGAAATATTATTTGTTTATTCCCAAAGTTTAAATATATCCATGGTTGATAAGGTCATAGTATGTTATAAAAAAAAAAACTAAAAGTATCTTCAGTTTTAGAAATTTAAAAGTTAAACCATATCCTTTTTCATCTGCCTTAATGTGTCTTGCAAGATATGGAAATCCATGTGCTCTGGTTTCCATACCACTTTTCCTTGTACCTATTAAAATTCCAATTTTGCTTTGAGAGAAAGAAAAGTGATTCCACTTTTAGGATTATTTAGCTAGCTATGTGATGCAAAGGCAATTTTCAGATTTACATTCTTATCACTGCTTCTGTAAGCTCAATTATTTTAACAAGGTCTTTCCAATTTCCCCTAATGTTTTTCATAACTACCTCAAGCTTATGTTTAAATCAAAACTCATTTTTGAAATAACTTATTTCTCCTAGACTTCTGAAGCTTTCAGCATCATACTTGTATGGAGTTCCTGTTACTACCTATGAAATACAGTATTCAGATTTTCTTTTTTCCCAGTTGGTTTATTTGAGCTATACAGCCAAAGTCATTAATGTAAATTTTAGTTTTACATTTAACAGAATATTTTCAAATCAAGATGGTGTATTGGCTTCTTGTTCTGGTTACTATGAATAAGAACTAATGACATTTTAAAACAATAAAATGTCCATTATATATGATAATATAGCATGTACAGATGTGAGCGTTGGACCACAAAGAAGGCTGAGTGCTGAAGAATTGATACTTTCAAATTGTGGTGCTGGAGAAGACTCTAAAGAGTCTCTTGAACAGCAAGGGAATCAAACCAGTCAATCCTAAAGGAAATCAATCCCGAATACTCATTGGAAGGACTGATGCTGATGCTAAAGCTCCAATACTTTGGCCGCCTGATATGAAGAGCCGACTCACTGGAAAAGACTCTGATGCTCGGAAAGATTGTAGGCAAAAGGAAAAGCGGCAGCAGAGGATGAGATGATTAGATAACCTTACTGACTCAGTGGACATGAATTTGAGCAAACTCCAGGAATTAGTGAAGGACACTGAAGCCTGGCATGCTGCAGTCCGTGGGGTCACAGAGTCAGACTCAACTGACTCTTTAGTGACTGAACAACAACAACAGCGTGACAAACAGATTCTGCTGCTACTGCTACTGCTAAGTCGCTTCAGTCGTGTCCAGCTCTGTGAGATTCCATATATGGCAGCTCACCAGGCTCCCCTCTCCCTGGGATTCTCAAGGCAAGAACACTGGAGTGGGTTGCCATTTCCTTCTCCAATGCATGAAAGCGAAAAGTGACAGTAAAGTCACTCTCCATGACCCCATGGACTGCAGCCTTCCAGACTCCTCCGTCCATGGGATTTTCCAGGCAAGAGTACTGGAGTGGGGTGCCATTGCCTTCTTCAAACAGATTCTAGGGATCTGCTTTACAATATAGTACTTACAGTTAATTAACAATACTGTATTTCACACTTCAAAATTTGTTAAAAGAATAAATTTCATGTTAATTGTTCCTAGCAGGGAAAAAAAATAGCCTATGGGTAAAGCTTTATATTTGGCAAAGTAATGGTATAGTTTTTTATTGTACTAAATTATTGTACCTTATGTCCAAATTTAAAAAAAAACAAATTGTGACATGCTACTTGCAGATCATTTTTGTAAGTCATTTATACATTCAGTGCTTTATTGAACAGAAATATTCAGTTCAGTTCAGTTGCTCAGTTATGTCTGACTCTTTGCATCCCCATGGACTGCAGCATGCCAGGCCTCCCTGTCCATTGCCAGCTCCCAGTTTAGTCAAACTCATGTCCATTGAGTTGGTGATGCCTTCCAACCATCTCATCCTCTGTCGTTCCCTTCTTCTCCTGCCTTCAATCTTTTCCAGCATTAGGGTCTTTTCAGATGAGTCAGTTCTTTGCATCAGGCGGCCAAAGTATTATTATATATCTCAAATTTCTGATAAAAAACAGAAATATTTTTATATCAGTCTGTTTAATGATGAATGGTAGATGTTCTGAGAAAAATAAAGCCATCAAAAATGACATCACAACCTCTAAAAGTGCATTAATTATAAATTAGATTATTTTTACATTATTATTTCATTAACCTTTAAAATATTTCAACACAATGTATGCATGTGGTACCTACCTAACACGTAGCAAGTTTGTGTCCTTACTTGTAATTACATCCTTTTCCAAAAAAAGGAATATGTATGTTATGCTTTCAGCATTCAGCTGTGCACAGCCTGGATTATATATTTTCTCTAAGAACATCTCACTAATTAAAAAAATACTCTTTTACAGTATTTGGTCCTAATATGACTTATAAGTTACAAGTTACCAAAGATTTAAAGTTAGGTTTGGGGTTGTGCAAAGTGAGACAGATTGGTTTTCATCTTCAACTTCATCCCAATTTGATTTGTGCAGATCTGTCATTTGGCTGAGATTATAGTACATGGCTTAGAAATTAAATTGCCTTTGGAGATTATTGCTACTGTGCATGTGTAATTAAGTGTTCTCATTATTGTCTATAAAGCTGTACAGACCTGCGGTTTTATGGGAAGAGTGTAAAGCCAATGATTACAAATCAGGCAGTTGGAGGATTCTGAGATGTTCCAACCACTAGTTTTGTGAGAAGTTTAAGAAGCATAGTCATCCTACAGTCAGCCTGGAAGGGCATAAGGTAGTAAAAACTATGCCATATTAATTAAACAAGTATTCATTAAGCACCTGCTATGTTTTTGCCACTGTGTACTCTAAGGTGTGAGAGCTGTCATGAAAGATGTAGGAGAGTTAGGGAATGTTAGATTTGAGAAGAACTTTAGACAAAATCTTGGTCTAGTTTTCTTACTTTATTGTTGAGACCTAGAAAATGTGTGTGGCTTAAGCTCTTGTGTCTAAAATTAGTATCAGTACTAGAATTAGAACACACAAGAGAAAACACAATTAAAACAAGTGAACCTAAGAACTCAGAGTAGGTGTTGAGTTGACTATAAAGATGTGGTGGTGGTGGTGTGGTGATGAGTGTGTGCTCAACCGTATTTGACTCTTCCTGATCCCATGGACTATAGCCAGCCAGGCTCCCCTGTCCGTGGAATTCTCCAGACAAGAATATTGGAGAGGGTTGCCATTTCCTTCTCCAGGGGATCTTCCAGAACCAGGGATTGAACCTGCATCTCCTGCATTGGCAAGTGGATTCTTTACCCCAGTGCCACCAGGGAAGCACTGACTAAAGATAGTAAAGTGTAACTGGTCAGATTACAGAGTGATGGGAGGAGCATCAAGGGATGATTACATGTACTATTGGGTATATGTATCATTGTCCTGATCTTTTTCAGATGCAATCATTATCACTGATTTCATATGAAAGATGAGTTACCTGTTGATTATTTCACAATGACCAAAACATGTGCTGAATTAACACTTTGCAGTACTTTACATCTAATTGTAACAGCAACACAACATTTTCATGTTTCTGCAGCGTGCCTGTATGCTCTAATGGCAATGCTTGCTGCTCATTTGACTTGAAAATACCTTAAAATAACTTCCCGGTGGTCTAAATCCAGAGGTTGTGGACTGAATAAAAGCTGGTGAGAAAGTTCTTTCAGTGGTGTATGTAATGTTTTTAGGGCTTCAGGCTCTCTTTCAGGTCTCATATTGAAAAAATGGAAACACTTTAAGTCATCCTACAGTCAGCCTGGAAGGGCATAAGGTAGTAAAAACTATGCCATATTAATTAAACAAGTATTCATTAAGCACCTGCTATGTTTTTGCCACTGTGTACTCTAAGGTGTGAGAGCTGTCATGAAAGATGTAGGAGAGTTAGGGAATGTTAGATTTGAGAAGAACTTTAGACAAAATCTTGGTCTAGTTTTCTTACTTTATTGTTGAGACCTAGAAAATGTGTGTGGCTTAAGCTCTTGTGTCTAAAATTAGTATCAGTACTAGAATTAGAACACACAAGAGAAAACACAATTAAAACAAGTGAACCTAAGAACTCAGAGTAGGTGTTGAGTTGACTATAAAGATGTGGTGGTGGTGGTGTGGTGATGAGTGTGTGCTCAACCGTATTTGACTCTTCCTGATCCCATGGACTATAGCCAGCCAGGCTCCCCTGTCCGTGGAATTCTCCAGACAAGAATATTGGAGAGGGTTGCCATTTCCTTCTCCAGGGGATCTTCCAGAACCAGGGATTGAACCTGCATCTCCTGCATTGGCAAGTGGATTCTTTACCCCAGTGCCACCAGGGAAGCACTGACTAAAGATAGTAAAGTGTAACTGGTCAGATTACAGAGTGATGGGAGGAGCATCAAGGGATGATTACATGTACTATTGGGTATATGTATCATTGTCCTGATCTTTTTCAGATGCAATCATTATCACTGATTTCATATGAAAGATGAATTACCTGTTGATTATTTCACAATGACCAAAACATGTGCTGAATTAACACTTTGCAGTACTTTACATCTAATTGTAACAGCAACACAACATTTTCATGTTTCTGCAGCGTGCCTGTATGCTCTAATGGCAATGCTTGCTGCTCATTTGACTTGAAAATACCTTAAAATAACTTCCCGGTGGTCTAAATCCAGAGGTTGTGGACTGAATAAAAGCTGGTGAGAAAGTTCTTTCAGTGGTGTATGTAATGTTTTTAGGGCTTCAGGCTCTCTTTCAGGTCTCATATTGAAGAAAATGGAAACACTTTTTTTCAATCTACCAAGTAAAATTCATAGTCGATACTAGCATGCCAAATTCAAAAGATGACTTTCAATATTTGTATTGCTCTTTGTGAAAAATGCTTTAAATGCTTATAAACAGATCATCCTTACTGTATCTCTTAGCAACCTGGAAATTAAATGAAATAACTTTATGCCCACATATGGTAGACTTTAAATTTTGTAACGATCACTGGTATTTTAAATTATTCACCTATAATTTAGAGACATGATGCTGTTGTTCTCATCCCTGTTATATAGTTTTCCTTTCACCCACTATTTTTTACCCTTCTTGTTCCCTGTAATGTTACTACATGGACACATCAGAGCATTTAGTTTTTTATTTTCTGAGCTATGGTTCCCTTCCATTAACCTAGTTAATAGAGATGATTCTAATACCTCTCTTTCTGAATGAACCTTAAGTTTCTGTTTGGTCTTTTTCTTATTTCTTATAAGGCTCTAAATATAATCTCTGGCATTTCCCCAAAATCAGCATGGAAAAACATGAGACAAGCTATAGAACTATTTTTTTAAAAGAATAAACTATAGAATAGTAATGCAGTATACCAAATTTCACTTTTCTTAAACATCTAAGCCAAAAATAGGACACAGACCTTACAATTCACTATGCTATTCCATAAACTTCATACATTACAGTAGACTTTATTAACATCAAAAATAATTGGCATGGGCATTTACATTTCTTCATAAGGTACAAAAGCTTTTCAGAATATTGGTTATGAAGCTGAAAGCAAGTGGAATATTGAAGCGAGTTCTTACTCTGCTTCTGAAGGTTTGCTTGCTTGGTAAGTTGCTTTAGTCATGTTGACCCTTTGTGATCTCATGGACTGTAGTCCCCCACCAGCCCCTCTGTCCTTGGGACTCTCTAGGCAAGAATAATGGAGTGAGTTGCCATTTCCAATAAATAACTCTATAGTTAATTCATCTAAATTTGCCACGTTTTTATACCTTCTTACTTTAAGCCATTGAAAGAACAAAATCATGTCAAAATCACTTTGGAATTATTTTTAAAATATATTTTGATAATTGTATTGCTAAATCAATACTTTAAATGTTTCAGGAAACTAGAGATAAGATTTAATTTAATTATATTCTTGATTCCATAAAGTTTTACAGTATAAATACTTTTACCCTCCATTTTATATAGAAGTCATATAATCAATATTCTAGTGCACGTTTCTTCCTATGTATTCTAATTAGCATTATGTTATCTTTTAAGTTACGAAGCATTTTCTTAACATTCAGATTATAGTTGGTCAGCATTAAAATGTCCTGACATCAATTCCAAGGTGTGGAGAAGGGTGTTCCCCCTGCCACCCCAGGTACATCAAGCAGTGCTCCAGACATCATCAGGGTGGCCTACAGACAGATTCCACAAGTTAGGGAGAAATAGTAGAAGACTCTTTCCCCCACTTCTTTTGATGCCAGGTTCATGCTTGGCATCATCTATATTTATGACCAACTGGCTGTAAATCAGGTTCCTAAGACCCCCCTCTTTAGGTATGATTAGTTTGCTAAGTAGCTCACAGAACTTAGACATTTTTCTTACTAGTTCACCAGTTTATTATAAAAGAATTTAGGAAAAACCAGAGAGAAGAAAGAGATTTTAGGACAGGTACGGGGATAGGTACTGAGTTTCCATGCCCTCTGCAGGTACACCCCTCTCTCTACATCTCCATGTGCTCACCAACCCAGAAACTCTTCAAAGCTAGTCCTTTGGAGATTTTATGGAGGCTTAATTACAAAGATCTGATTGTTCAAATCACTGGCCTTTCGTGACTGAAGTCACTCAGCCTTCAGCCACTTTCCCCTCCCCAGAATTCAGAGGGTGGTACTATAAGTTCCAACCGTCTGATCACAATATCGCTTTCCAAAAGTCATTTCATTAACATAGCAAACAAAACACACCTTTATCACTCTCAACACTTAGGAGATTCCAAGGGTTCATAAGGTACAAAAGCTTTGCAGAATATTGGTTATGAAACTGAAAGCAAGTGGAATATTGAAGCGAGTTCTTACTCTGCTTCTGAAGGTTTGCTTGCTTTGTAAGTTGCTTCAGTCATGTTGACCCTTTGTGATCTCATGGACAGTAGCCCCCCACCAGCCCCTCTGTCCATGGGATTCTCTAGGCAAGAATAATGGAGGAATCAAAGAAGAAGACCAAATATATATGTATAAGGAATATATTTTGGTCATCTGAATGAACAAATATATATTTTTCTTGTAAGTTACAATATCACAGTATTAAAGTACATATGTTGCTTTAGGCTATGAAAATACAAATGTAAGAAAATACTTTAAAAAAATTTTAACAGGAAATATGCTGAAATTCAAGTTTGTTGAGTCAATCAGCCTGCCTGAGTAATTCTGTCCCACCTAGAGCTCCTTTGCCATTTGGTACTATCTGCATAACAAACATTGAATAGTTTTAGAACTACATGTACCAGGCACTAAAAGAACACAGAAGCTGAGTAGCTGACAGACCCATAACATAGTAAGATAGGTATAATAATGGCCGACTGCACGGACTGTAGCCTACGAAGCTCCTCTTATCCATGGGATTTCACAAGCAAGAACACTGGAGTGGGTTGCCATTTCTTCCTCCAGGGGATTTTCCTGACCCAAGGTTCAAACCCGCATTTTTTATGTCTCCTGAGTTGAGGGCAGATTATTTACCCGCTTAGCCATTTGAGAAGCCCCTTATATAGAAATACATGGGTATTGAAAAGAAAAGAGTAATCATATCGATAGAGAGAATTTAAGGAAAGATTCACAAAGGAAATATCACCTTAGTCTGGCCTATGACCCTGCCAGGTGTTCGAGATTGGAAAGAATATCCAAGGACTAACATGCAAAACCCAGAAGCAGGAGAATTTGGTATGTCTGTGGTTCAGTGTGTGCATGTGAAGCTTGTAATGCAATCAGAGTGAAATCATGTAGCTGCAAATTAGGGAGATACCTTTCCACTCTATGCAAGGACTTCAAGTCACTCAGGAATTTCAGGTCAAGAAGTGCAGTGTAGCTGCATGTTGTAAAACTGATTGAAGTGGGTTGAAATTGAAAGCAGAAAAGTTAATTAAGAATTTGTTGTAATGGCTGAAAAGGAAGGAAATGAGTGAAGATTGTAGTAAAGGAGAGAGGCACAATTAGGAAGTAGAAGCAAAGGAATATAGTGACAACCTGAAAATGGGAGTTGGAGGGAGGAGGGTGCCTCTGACCTGTAGGGGAGAGCAAGACAGAATGCAAGAACAGCAAGTTTGTTGAAGATGAGAAGTTTGGTTTTGGATATGTTAAATGGTTTGTGGAAATGTTTGGTACCTGTAACACAATACTTTATGAATGAATGAAGGATTGTTCAGTAAGCCTATGTTACTATGCTTAGAATCTATATCTGAAGTGTATTGTTTGAAAGGGTCCAATCCACAGTACCTTCTGTTGATAAGTGCTATCATTTCCATTCATATATGCAGACATTCATTAGTTACTTTGTTCAAGACATAGTCATAGATTTTGCTGGGTAGCCATTTTTCTGCTTAATCAAGAGCCACAGTCTAGCCCTCTATTTTAACTTAGCAGAAAATACTAACAGATAAACTAATAATTACAGTGCTCTGTGGCTTACTACATTGGGAAATGGTAATTTGTTGTTTAATTTGCATGTATGTGATTATTAGGACAAATATTTAGATAATTATTACCTAGTGCTATTTCTGTCTATGGTTTTTCTGTGTGTATCTTTTGACCATTTGTTTGTTGAAAAACAATGAGATTAAATATCATTTGACTAGGTCCTTTATTTTTATAATATTAATGAGCATTGTTTATTGAAAATGTTATTGTCCATATACTATATTTGATTATTATTTGTTGTTTTTTTCTATTATTAAG
>SJYC01060619.1:0-19524 GCA_006408675.1 Madoqua kirkii | reverse complement strand
AACATGTATATTATCATATGTGAAATGAATCTCCAGTCCAGCATGATACAGGATGCTCGAGGTGGTGCACTGTGATGACCCAGAGGGATAGGATGGGGAAGGAGGTGGGAGGGGGCTTCAGGATGGGGAACACATGAACACCCGTGGCAGATTCATGTCAATGTATGGCAAAACCAATACAATATTGCAAAGTAATTAGCTTCCAATTAAAATAAGTAAATTTATATTAAAAATTGCATATTTATATATGGCTATAAAATATTTATTACTTATGAAATAAATTCACTTTTCTTAGTAATATCTAACTTTTTTCCCCCTGTTTTCGAAATGTCATTCCATGCATTTCAGTTCAGTTACTTTTCCATTAGAGTCAAAAAGAGAGGCAAGTTTGACTCCAAGTCTGAAGTACCCCATTTTAGTCTTAAAAGACACATTCAAAGTTTAAGAAAGAAATACTAAGACTTAATGAAATGCACATTATCATAAAATTTAATCAACTGCTTTCCATCTTATCTTAAAATACTTTCTTATAAATATTAGAAGAATGTTAATTATCCCCAATTAGACAATACATACTATACATTTGTCTTGTTTATTTTGGAAACTTTGACAGCTTTCAGAAATTCAGACCTTCTTCAAGATTGATTTATGTAGGACATTTCTGATGATATTTCCATAGGCTTTTCTGGATATATACTTGTAAATTATAGATAAGGAAAAAGAATGGTTTCTTAAATTTAGACCCTGATGACAAATAATTTTTTAAAATATTGCTGCATTACTTTTCCATTTCAATTAAATGTTATTTTAAACATTAATCATAAACATATCTTAAGAATGCTTTTTTATTAAATAAAATTTTATTTTTAACTTTTTTAAATAAATATTTTTATTAAATATTAAGGATATTTTCTAGGACTAAAACTTCCTTGAGCATCTGATCAATGCTCAGCTCATATGCTCAGAAAAATGTCCACCTATTCTCACATGAACATTTTTTAAAGCAATTTTATGAAATGTTCATAGACTCTATGAAACCTGTGTTAAGAACCCTTAATATCAATGTGATATGTCTTTGGAGGAGACTTACACAGAAATTTGTAAAATATATGGGATTTTTTTCCCAACATAGGAGATTACTCAGCTGCTGCTGCTGCTGCTGCTAAGTTGCTTCAGTTGTGTCTGTCTGTGTGACCCCACAGATGGCAGCTCACCAGGCTCTGCTGTTCCTCCATTCTCCAGGCAAGAACACTGGAGTGGGTTGCCTTTTCCTTCTCCAATGCATGAAAGTGAAGTTGCTCAGTCATGTCCGACTCTTCACGACCCCATGGACTGCAGTCTATCAGGCTCCTGCATCCACGGGATTTTCCAGGCAAGAGTACTGGACTGGGTTGCCATTGCCTTCTCTGATTACTAAGCTGTTGACCATTAATACATGGTGTTTTATAACTGCTACTGTAGGAGTCTTCAGTATTCTGAGCTACCAAAAATGTTAACCAATTAAACAAGATAGACATTTATTCATATGCAATTTACGTCTGCCTTCTCTCTTTTAAGATTCTGTCTCTCTGTCCAACCAATAAAGAGCCTAGCATACTCCATAGCAGTATCTTTCCACAGAAACAGAAAGGGAGTAGTAGATAAATATATTTCCTTTGGCTCAAAATAAGCCCACTGACCACAGAAGTTAACGTTTTCAATTGTAAAAATAATATTGGAAACATTTTTTGTCTTCATTTTGCTTTAGATCATCTTCTCTCAGCAAAGTACTTCTAACTTTATTTTTTTCTGAAATGATCAAGAGTCTTTGATATTGAATTTAGACTTTTTGACTAATAGCTCTAGTTTTGTATAGCTTTTTGGATTTATCTTTGGCCACAATGATACCTCTTTGTAGATTTTATGTAGTTTTGTGTGCTCATTAGAGATCACCATGTTTAGGCAAAGAAATCTTAAACTTCTTTGTATCAGGATCTCTGTACACTCTTTACACTATTGAAGATGAGTGAGATTTCCTGTATTAAACAAATTTTAAAATAGTGGTGACAAATAGGACTATAAGGTGTACCAACTTTTTGTGTTTACAAGTAAGTGAAAGGAAAACTCTGAGATTTCAATGATTATGAATGATAATGTTGCAGAGATTATAGAAGAAATAAAGTGAAGAAAGCTCGTACTGGCACTGAAGTACTGAGGAAAAAACTGAATTAATATCTGAAAATGCACATAATTATACTCAAAAGCAACCATCTAAGAAAATTTTTTAAAAAGAATACACAGTGATTCATTTCATTAGCTAGCACAGCAATGATATTACGTGTATAGTTTCTCTAAACTACATTGTACACATAAGCAATTACAAAATTAAAGTCTTTCAGTAGTTTAGTAGCTAAGCTGTATTTGACACATGTGACCTCATGGACTGTAGCCCACCAGGCTCCTCTGTCCATGGGATTTCCCAGGCAAGAATACTGGTGTGTGTTGCCATTTCCTCCTTCAGGGTATCTTCCTGATCCAGGAATTGAATCTGCATCTCCTGCATTTCAGGAGGTCTCTTGCATTTCAAGTGGATACTTTACCAACTGAGCCACCAGGAAAGCCCATAAATAATGTCTTAGTGATATTAGGAAAAATAGTTTTGCTTTTGTAGCTACATGAAAGTAATTCAGGGACCCCTCAGTGTTATGGACCATGCTTTGAGAACCACTAGTTTAGATGTTGTCTCTACCTAATGTAATTATATAAAATTATAGGGACAGATTATTACTTTTAGGAATCTCCCATTTTTTCTGAGCAATATTCTCCTTGAAAATCTAAAGCCATAAGATCCTATTTTTTTCTCCTTGCCTGTTTTAAATCAACTTTCATGAAATTTAGGATAGAAAATAATCATAGACTCTTAGAATTGCTGAGAATCTTCCTTAATTAAAAGAAATTCTAACATGTTCCATAGTATTCCTGATTGTCACCCAGAATTTCTGCTTGAATATCTCTGTGCCTGTGTGTCACAACCTGAGAATTCATATCCCTTGCTATTGTGAGTATGGTGACTTTTTCATCACCTTAATTTCATAAACTAAGCTATACAGTGATGGTTGTAGCAGGCAGTGGAAATAACCTTGCATCTTGGCTGCTAGCATGGAGTTCTTTTTGTTTTTAGCTTAAAACTGCTGTTTTATAGTTAATATTTAGAATTGTGTATCAAGAGTAACTGCAAAAAAAAAAAACCTCATAGGTTTTCTCATCAGCAGTGTTACAATAAATACACAGAGGATATTTTTAGAAAATGTGTTGGAAATGTATAATACAGCTCTTTCCACCTGCCCTCATGAGTAAGTCTCTGCTTCATAACTTCATAGGAAAAGACTACTTTACCTTAGTAGAAATCTATGTCTCATAGAGATGTACCACCAGACAGCTTGAGTTCAGGAAGTGGTTAGCTTTTGTTTAATACTTAGTGATATTGAGCATCTTTTCATGTGCCTTTAGGCCAACTGTATGACTTCTTTAAAGAGATGTCTCTAAATCTTCAATGTATTGTTTTATTGGGTTTATTTTTTTTTAATGAGTTACATGAGCGGTTTGTGTATTCTGGAGCTTAATCCCTTGTTGGTTGCTTCATTTGCAAATATTTTCTCCACTCTATGGGTTGTCTTTTTGTTTTGCTTATGGTTTCCTTTGCCATGCAGGAGCTTTTAAGTTTAATTAGGTCGCTTTTGCTTATATTTTTATTTTCATTTATCTCAGAGGTGGATCCAAAAAGATGTTATGGCAATTTATGTCCAAAAGTGTTCTGCTTATGTTTTCCTCTAATAGTTTTATAGTGTCCAGTCTTGCATTTAGGTCTTTGATCCATTTTTAGTTTATTTTTGTATGTGTTGTCAAGAGACTGTCCTGATTTAATTTTTTTTTTTTTTTGCACAGAACAGTCCACTTTTCCCACCACCATTTATTGAAGAGACTGTCTTTTCTCCATTTATACTCTTGCCTCTTTTGTCATAGATTATTTGAACATAGGTACGTGAGTTTATTTCTGGGCTTTCTATCCTATTCCATCAGTCTATATTTCTGTTTTTATGTCAGTATTGTACTATTTTGATTACTGTAGCTTTGTAGTATAGTCTGAAGTCAGAGGTTCCTCCAACTCCACTTTTCTTTCTCAAGATTTTTTCAAGTATTTGAGGTCTTTTGTATGTCCATCTAAATTTTACAATTTTTTGTCCTAGTTCTATGAAAAATGACATTGGTGATTTGATAGTGATTGCATTGGGTAGATTGCCTTGGGAAGTATATTCATTTTAACAATGTTGATTTTTCCAATTCAAGTACCTGGTCTGTGCTTCCATCTGTTTGTGTCATCTCCAACTTCTTTCATCAGCTTCTTATAGTTTTCAGAGTAGAGGTCTTTTGTATACTTAGGTTTATTCCTAGGAATATTTTATTCTTTTTGATGTGATGGTAAATACATTGCTTCCTTAATTTTTCTTTCTGATCTTTTGTTGTTAGTGTATAGCAATGCAAAATATTTCTGTGTATTAATTTTGAATCCTGGAACACTACCAAATTCATTGATGAGCTCTGATAATTTTCTGGTAGACTCTAGGGTTTTTAATGTATAGTTTTATGTCATCTTCAAACACTGACAATTTTACTTCTTCTTTTCCAATTTGGATTACTTTTATTTCTTTTATTCCATGGCTAGGACTTCCAAAGGCTTCCCTGGTGGCTCAGACAGTAAAACTTCAAAAACAGTGTTCAATAAAAGTGGTGACAATGAACATTCTTGCTTTGTTCCTGATCTTAGAAGGAATGCTTTCAACTTTTCACCATTGAGAATGATGTTAGCTGTGGATTTGTCATGTATAGCCTTTTTTACATTGAAGTAATTTCCATCTGTGCTCATTTTCTGGCGAGTTCTTATCATAAACTAGTGTTGAATTTTGTCAAAAGCTTTTTCTGCATATATTAAGATTATATTTTTCTTTTATCTTAATTTAAAAATTTTTATTGAAGTATAGTTAATTTACAATGTTGTGCCTATCTCTGTTGCACAGCAAAGTGACTTGTTATACACATACAGGCATTCTTTTTTTTTAGTATTCTTTTCCATTATGGTTTATCATGGGATATTGAATATAGTTCCCTGTGTTATATAGTAGGACCTTGTTGTTCATCCATCCTATATATAATAGTTTACATGTGCTGACCTTGAACTCCCAGTTCTTCCCCCTTGGTCCTCTCCCCCTTGGAAACCACAAGTCTGTTCTCTATGGCTGTGAGTCTGTTTTTGTTTTGTAGATAGGTTTGCTTGTGCCATATTTAGATTCCACACATAAGTAATATCATATGGTATTTGTCTTTCTCTTTCTGACTTACTTTGCTTAGTAGGATACTCTCTACTGCTGCTGGTGCTGCTAAGTCGCTTCAGTCATGTCCAACTCTGTGCGACCCCATAGATGGAAGCCCACCAGGCTCCGCCGTCCCTGGGATTCTCCAGGCAAGAATGCTGGAGTGGATTGCCATTTCCTTCTCCAATGTGTGAAAGTGAAGTCGCTCAGTCGTGTCTGACTCTAGTGACCCCATGGACTGCAGCCTACCAGGCTCCTCTGTCCATGGGATTTTCCAGGCAAAAGTACTGGAGTGGAGTGCCATTGTCTTCTCCAAGGATAATCTCTAGTTGCTTCCATATTGCTGCAAATGCCTCAGTAGTATGCCACTGTATATATATACCACATCTTCTTTGTCCATTCATCTGTCTATGGACATTTAGGTTGTTTCCATGTTTTGGCTATTGTAAATAGTGCTTCTATGAACATAGGGGTGCATGTGTCTTTTTGAATTATAATTTTGTCCAGATATATGCCCAGGAGTAGGCTTGCTCGATATATAGTAGTTCTAGTTTTAGTTTTAAGAGGAACCTCCATACTAATTTCTATAATGGCTGTACCAACTTACATTCCCAGCAGCAGTGTTGAAGGGTTCCCTTTTTTGTGCACCCTCCCCAGGATTTGTTATTCATAAACTTTTTAACGATGGCCATTCTGACTGATGTGAAGTGGTACATCATGTAGCTTTGATTTGCATTTCTCTAATAATTAGTGATGTTGAGCATCTTTTCATGTGCCTATTGGTCATCTGTATGTCTTCTTTGGAGCAATGTCTATTAAAAATATGTAAAGATAACCTACAGAAAGGGAGACATATTTGCAAATGATGCGGCATATTTGCAAAAGGGCTTAATATCCATGGTGACATTTCCTAGGTGCTGCTTCAGAGTCTCTGTTTACTTGTCTCTCTCTTGAACATTTGCTCTGCTCTGGCTGCTGCAGAGGAGACTACTCCCTATGAACTTGGGCAATTCAATTATCTGACCTGTCAGATGCAAACCAGAACTCCCAATGGGCAAACACTGACCAGTGGAAGACAGTGGAAGCAGACACATAAAATCACTCTCCATTTCCTCTTTGTCCATTTTGGGACATAGTGTTTCTTTATAGCCTGACTGTTGATATTGTGAATGACAAAAGAAAGGTTTATGTCTCTTTAAGAAGCCAGGACCTCTGGGTAATTCACACCTTTTCACTTCTTGTTCTTCTTTGCCTGTATTCCTTTTCTGCACTCTGGCATTGCCCAACAAAACATCAGTGCTCAAGCTATGACTCAAGCTCTATTTCCAGGTAACCTGGGCAAAGGGGATATTCCAAAGCAGATTTTAGAACTGAGTATGAGTATGATTTGTGTTTTTCCTATTTTCTCAACTTGTCTTTTGTGTTCAATAACAGAGAAGAGAAGGAAGATAAGAGAGAATCCGTGTTTAGCCAGTACAGACTTTGGGTTAGTTACTCTGCTCATTATATATATATATGTATATATGTGTATATGTATATATATATATGTATGTGTGTGTGTATACATATGTATATGTGTGTATGTATATATATATATGTATATATGTGTGTGTGTGTATATATATATATATGTATATATGTGTGTATATATATATGTATGTATACGTATAAGAAAACTAAGATCATGGCATCTGATCCCACTACTTCATGGCAAACAGATGGGGAAACAGTGGAAACAGTGAGAGATTTTATTTTTGGGGGCTCTGAAATCACTGCAGATGGTGACTGCAGCCATGAAATTAAGATGCTTGGTCCTTGGAAGAAAAGCTATGACCAACCTAGACAGCATATTAAAAAGCAGAGATATTACTTTGCTAACTAAGGTCCATCTAGTCAAAGCTAGGGTTTTTCTAGTAGTCATGTATGGATATAAGAGTTGGACTATAAAGAAAGCTGAGTGCCAAAGAATTAATGCTTTTTTTTTTTTTACTTTACAATACTGTATTGGTTTTGCCATACATTGACATGAATCCGCCACAGGTGTACATGAGTTCCCAATCCTGAACTTCTGTCCCATCACCCTCCCCATATCAATTTTTTTTTTTTTACTTTACAATACTGTATTGGTTTTGCCATACATTGACATGAATCCGCCACAGGTGTACATGAGTTCCCAATCCTGAACTTCTGTCCCATCACCCTCCCCATATCATCTCTCTGGGTCATCCCAGTGTACCAGCCCCAAGCGTCCTGTATCGAACCTAGACTAGCGATTCATTTCTTATATGATAGTATACATGTTTCAATGCCATTCTCCCAAATCATCCCACCCTCTCCCTCTCCCACAGAGTCCAAAAGTTTGTTCTTTACATCTGTGTCTCTTTTGCTGTCTCATATACACAGTTATCATTACCATCTTTCTAAATTCCATATATATGTGTTAGTATACTGTATTGGTGTTTTTCTTTCTGGCTGACTTCACTCTGTATAATCAGCTCCAGTTTCATCCATCTCATTAGAACTGATTCAAATGTATTCTTTTTAATGGCTGAGTAATACTCCACTGTGTATATGTACCACAGCTTTCTTATCCATTCATCTGCTGATGGACATCTAGGTTGCTTCCATGTCCTGATGCTTTTGAACTGTGGTGTTACAGAAGACTCTTGAGAGTCCCTTGGACTGCAAGGAGATCCAACCAGTCCATACTAAAGGAAATCAATACTGAATATTCATTGGAAGGACTGATGCTGAAGCTGAAGCTCCAATACTTTGGCCACCTGATGTGAATAACTGAGTCATTAAAAAAGACCCTGATGCTGGGAAAGATTGAGGGCGGGAAGAGAAGGGGATGACAGCGGATGAGATGGTTGGATGGCATCACTGGTTCAATGGACATGAGTTTGAGTAAATTCCGGGAGTTGGTGATGGAAGGAAGGTCTGGCATGCTGCAGCCCAGGGAGTCGCAAAGAGTTGGACATGACTGAGCAACTGAACTGAACATACATACATACATACATATATGTGTGTATATATTATATATAATATATACACACGATAATCTTAAAGTTTAGATAATTTTATCTCTATTTAACAAATGAGGAAATTAATATCCCCAAATTTTTATTCTAGTTCCAGTTCAGTCACTCAGTCATGTATGTTTAAGTCATACAGCTATTAAGTGAAAGCATTAGAATTGAAAGCCAGATTTTTTTGCCTCCAAAAACACATTTTTCTCTTTAACCAGTCAATCCATTTAAATTGGTAATAGGATATGGTGTGCAAGAACTGATTTTAAGTGGCTTATAAGCGTAAATCGATCAAGATTCTGAGGAGAATTTACAAATGGTTATCCTCTGGATGCCACTCTGCTTGAACTTAATGCTATTCTCTGTCTTTATAAAATAGTTTTTGCTAAGTGTTGTGGAGTTGAACTAATCTGACCTCAAGCTGCTGTAACTGATACACAAAATCCATGTATTTATGATTCAGTGTGTAGCTTTGCCAACCCAGTCTTGGCATTTGCCATAAAGACTTTTTTTTTCCTCAAATGACAATAACAGTACCTATAGACTTGTCATTTTTAGTGTTATTTTTGTGTTATTTCCAAGACAAAAACATACAGAAAATTCTAATATTCTTCCTTGATGGGGAGTCATTTATGTGTTATCTTAGTATTGATTAACCCTGGATAAAAGATATCTCATTAGACATAAGAGAGATTATATGCACTTAGTGAAATAAGCATTAGGCATCACAGAATTCCCTAGATCAATGTTTATATATATATATATATAGCTTCCTTTGACTTTCTCTTAATGTTTGGTCATTTGGGGTCTCCTGGCTTTTTACTGCAACATTTTTGTGAGTTGTATAGAAACGATTAAACAACTTTTGCTTTACTCATCATTTACCCTTTTCCTTTCTGACATCAATAAGAATCCAAGAGTTAACTTAAAACACTGCATAATGCCCTATATTTTTTTCTGGAATAAATTGTCTTACTTATGAACTTACTTTCAAAAAAATAAAAGGGCCTAGAAGAATTTCTTCCCAATAGTCTTCATGGAAGGTGCAAAGTCATAAATTAATAATAAGCATGCTCTAGAGAAACCCATAATCATGCAGGGGATTTCCATGTTATATTATCTGTCTTTCCTTGGCCAACTTTGCAAAATTTGTCTTTGTGAGAAAGATTTGAATGAATCCTCCTTTTGGAATAGAGTGGGGTTAGTATCAGTCCTTTCATTTAGATGTTTTGTGTGACATTTTCTTTCTCTCTTTGGGAAGTGAAATAACTTATTTTGAGCTCACTCTTACAATGATTCACCATCCTGTTATAAGTTTATGGAAGTTAGAAGAAGTTGTGATTTATTGAGAAAGCTTGGAAAAGAGCACCAACAGTTGTGAATATAATATCGGTAGTTCATATTCTTCAGAAAAAAGGATATTTTAGGGATAATATGATTTAAGATGTTTTAACAACTCAGAAACATTGCTGAGTTTCAGCAGTTAATGGACCTTTATGATATTTCACCTTCCTGATTAGATTTTAGCCTAATCCTCCAATGCCAATGTTTGAAATGAAAAGTCAAAAGACAGCTTTTATGCATACCCTGAGACCAGTGCTCTCACTCTGATTTTCAAGGATTTAGGAGGAAAAGGTAAGGAGATTACATGTGGAAAATATAAAACAAGCCTGTGTGTGTTTCTGCCTTCTAATGCATGCAGCTATGCTTGTCTCCTTAAGCACCCCCCTGTGATACAGGTGTCAAATCACATCTATACTAGATGTTCCTGGACTTTATCCTTAAATGTTTGCTTGTTTCCTGCCCAAACACTCCGCTTGTAACCCCTCACTTGACTCTGCAATCACCTATAAAATATAAGCCGTGTAATTATTTTGAAAGATGTTTCTCCATTTGTCATATAAGAAAATATGTTAAACCACATGTAGTGAGATATGGTTCTTTGAAGTTTTATCAAATGTACTTGTTGTTCTCTGTACTTATCTCTTCTCCCACCTCTCAGCATTTCATACAGTCAGAGGTGTTCCTCTAAGGTGAGAAACATGGAGCAGAAAGTAAAAAAAAAAAAAAAAAAACCTTTTAATTGCCCCAATTTTAATCTTTGAATTGAAAAACTTAGGGAATATAAAATCCATGATGTTATAGAAGAAAGTCTTCTTTTCTACCTACACTGAAAAGCATTCCCATAACAAGAGGGAGAGATGAGAGAACGGAGGAGAATAAATCATTTTCTGCTGACTGATCCCATAGAAAGAGTTCTTCTGTATTCCAAGAGGAGGAAAATGGTATCACAAATCCTCAGATAAGTCCAGGTACCTGAGACAGGAGAGCCCTATGTGACTACCTTCCCCAAAGCACTCCAAGTAGAGCCTGGGAGAGTGGAGATACTCTGGACAGATTTCTCTGAATTAGCCTCACAGTTTCCTAAGGCTCAGAGTTCATGGGAGCAGTAGAAGCTATCATGTGACAAAGAAGTCTAGCAGTGATGTGACTAAATCAGTTTTGGGGAAAAAGGTGGGAATGTGTATTCTTTAACAGATGAGCTGTCAGTATGAGTATGTGAGATTACCAGTGATACACTGTACAATCCTTTCAATTTATACTGATACTCTGGCCTTAAATTTAAGTGTAACTCTAAAGACAGGGTAGGGAAAACTGAGATTAAATCTTCAGAATTTCATGGAGTAGACCTCAAAAGAAAAAAAAATTCAATTATAGGGAAAAATGTAAATTTCTTCATGTATTTCACACTAGTATCTGTAAGAATAAAATTTGATCTATTTTCCCATTCTCTCCTGCCCACCCCCAAATTCTACCTCTTCAAACACTGAGCATCGTGGCCTCCTGACATCCTCACCTCACTCCAAGTCCTTTTGGTGGAGCCTTTTCTGAGTCTCAGGTTCCCTGTGTACTCCTCTACATGAGGAGAGGTGCAGACAGACCCCTTGGCCTGACACAGCAGAGTGCTCAGCCATTGCATGAAGTTTATGGTAAGTTACAAATAAACTGCCATTTGATAAATGAAACAAGTCCAGAAGAAGGGAATAGTCACTAGCTGTCACTAGTTTATTGTCAGTGTTATGCTAGTGTTAAATACCACTAGCTGTTTAACAAAAAAATCTTTAAAAGAAACCCCAGCGTTAATAATGTTAGCTTATGCCATCCATGGGGTGATTTCAAGCTAGCAACTTAGAATGTAGATGGTAGATGCAGATATAGATGGATGAATGATGGGCAGGTGAATAAATACATGAGGGGTTGTATAGATAGGTACATGCATAGATGTACAGGTATAGATGAACATGATGGAGGTATGCATGGGTACCTGAGATAGGTACCATGAGTAGATGAATAGATCTATGAATAGTTAGGTGGAAAGGTGTATGGAAAATGTATGGAAGGGAAAATGGAAGATAGTTGGATAACTGGATGACTGAAGTAAAAAAAATCTCTGGACACTATTCTTAAAAAAACTAGTGAGCTGGCTGGTTTTAAGCTACCACTGTCACTGAATGTAAAAATGGGAGGGAAATGATCAAAATCATCTCTCATATGTTTGTACCTGCCAGTTCCAGTCAGTCAGTGGCCATTGTCAATATGTATATGAAAAGATATCCTCCTTTTTCAGTGATTTTCAGATCCGAATGTGGAATTTCTGTTGGTTTCACTGATGGGTGTAGACTATTTCTGAAGCAAAGAAAGAGTCTAACATAAAAAATTGTTTTTAACAGGAACAATACATATCCTTTCAAGTAGTTGTATGTATTATGTATAGTCTGCCTCATCTGGGGGATGAATTGTGTTTTATTTTCCTTCACCCTTGTTGCCTACAAATTATATTCAGTAATATTGGCAGGTTTCAGGATGAACAGGTGAAGCAGAATCTTTTAGACACAGATTTATTATTCAGGATCAACATAACCAGAACAGACACAGAAATCACAAAATTCAGGAAAAGCACAGAAAATGGGAACAGCTCAAGATGTTTTTTTATATATAGTGCTTAAGGAGAAAATGGTACAGATTCTGTTCTAAGATATTAAAGGTTCAGGCTTATCTAGAGTTTACATTTATTAGGTTGTCTAATTATAAACTAGAGACAATGCAATATACTTTTTAGGCCTTAATATGTTTATTGTTTACTTTTTGCCACTTTTCTAAGTGTATTATATGTATTACTTAACCAATTATCAGAACAATATGAGACAAGTACTGTTATCACCACCTGTATGTTACAGATGAAAAACTGAGGCTTAGGTTAAGTAACTTGCCCAAGGATCATATCTTTCTATTTTCTATTGAATGATATCATCATTGATAGAAACAACAGTGTTTATCCAATTTTCTTTAGAAGATAATTTCGTAGAATGATTTTCTGCTCATCACTTTACTCTGTCTTTCCCTGGTGCATAGTGAATTAATTGACAAATACTTGTTGTGTAAGTGAATTAATCCTTTGCTTCGTTTTCTCGTTTTGCTCATTTTGATTATTGAAACAACTATTATAGTTTTTCATCCTTCTATTACTTTATCTGTTGGTTCATTGAACAGTAGTAGTTTTATCAATATTTACAAAAAGTCATGATGAAGTTGTTTTCTCAGTACTACTTGCATAGTAAGTTGAAAACAAAAACAGAAAAATGAAAAACTAATTTATTTTTTAAAATTTTCCTATCATAATGCAGTTCAGTTCAGTTCAGTCGCTCAGTCGTGTCCGACTCTTTGTGATCCCATGAATCGCAGCTTGCCAGGCCTCCCTGTCCATCACCAACTCCTGGCGTTCGCTTAGACTCATGTCCATCAAGTCAGTGATACCATCCAGCCATCTCATCCTCTGTCATCCCCTTCTCCTCCTGCCCCCAATCCTTCCCAGCATCAGAGTCTTTTCCAATGAATCAACTCTTCACATGAAGTGGCCAAAGTACTGGAGTTTCAGCTTTAGCATCATTCCTTCCAAAGAAATCCCAGGGTTGATCTCCTTCAGAATGGACTGGTTGGATCTCCTTGCAGTCCAAGGGACTCTCAAGAGTCTTCTCCAACACCACAGTTCAAAAGCATCAATTCTTTGGCGACCCCCAATCCTTCCCAGCATCAGAGTCTTTTCCAATGAATCAACTCTTCACATGAAGTGGCCAAAGTACTGGAGTTTCAGCTTTAGCATCATTCCTTCCAAAGAAATCCCAGGGTTGATCTCCTTCAGAATGGACTGGTTGGATCTCCTTACAGTGCAAGGCACTCTCAAGAGTCTTCTCCAACACCACAGTTCAAAAGTGTCAATTCTTCGACACTCAGCTTTCTTCACAGTCCAACTCTCACATCCATACATGACCACTGGAAAAGCCATAGCCTTGACTAGACGGACCTTAGCTGGCAAAGTAATGCCTCTGCTTTTCAATATACTATCTAGGTTGGTCATAACTTTTCTTCCAAGGAGTAAGCATCTTTTAATTTCATGGTTGCAGTCATCATCTGCAGTGATTTTGGAGCCCCTCAAAATAAAATCTGACACTGTTTCCACTGTTTCTCCATCTATTTCCCACGAAGTGATGGGACTGGATGCCATGATCTTCGTTTTATTGGATTCTATAAATTACCTATTGAAATATGGTTTTTAATTCATACAATTTTGAAGATGGGATAATTTGATGACAGCATTAGGCAGCTTGAAAGAAGATGATGAAATTGAAAGAAGCGAGAAAAGGAAAATGGAATCTATGCTTGGTGGTCCCCAAATATAGTATTAACATACATTTTAACATTCTCAATTTTTATGACTTCTGTAAAGTCACAGCATTAAAGAATATTTTTTTGTTTCTTATGAGTTTATTTAATTTAGTTAGAGGGGACACTAAATATATAGGAGAAACAATTTATTTCCTACGATCTAAAAATAGGAATGTGTGGGTTAGGCAGAGAGAAGTGATCCCCATACCCAGTTCACAGTGAATCATTCATGTCGACCATATGTACCACAATCAGCTCATGTAGTCTACCACAAACAGCCTGATGGACACAGATTTTAGAATATGGACCTAGTGAGCCAGAATTGGAATAGTACTGTAATATCCAAATTGCCTGCGTTACCATGTCTCCCTTTTCTCGTACACTGATGTAACCCCAGTCAACAGGATTTACTCATTTACTTCCTTTCTAATGCTTCTCCTGAAGTAAAATCTATCATAAATTTAAATCTGAGTTCAAACAGTGTCTTAAAAACATAAAAAGGGGTCAAAGGTGAATAATCTCAAAACAGTTTCTAGTTACTGGTTTTCACATTACTTCATAGTACTCTGTCTCTCAACAGCACTATCATTCCCCTGCTTTCCCACCCTTGCCCCCTTCCTGTGCAACTGAAGATCAGAGAAGGATACTTTATGTAATGATATATTATTTCAGTCTTTGCCTGGAATTTTCTGTGATTTTTGCTAGTGAGTTCATTCCTGTTAACAAACCATCACTCTTCTATTTCGTGCAACCAGAATAGAGGTTGTGGATCCAGCATATGATTAACTACTGGTTGCTATTTGCAGAAATTTTGATTTGTGCTGACATGTCTTGTCATTGATGTGAAAGTCATTTCTATCCTAATGACCAGATTGTTGGGGAAATAAATTATAAAAGACTGACTCAAACAGTAAAATAAATGGTTCTCTAACTGGGATGACCCAGAGAGACGGTATGGGGAGGGAGGTGGGTTGGGGTACAGGATTGGGAACTCATGTACACTCGTGGCGGATTGATGTTGATATATGGCAAAACCAATACAATAATGTAAAGTAAAATAAAGTAAAAAAATAAAATAACCTTTTAATCATCTTAAAAAAAAGCCATCAGATGTTTAAGAGTTTATTTTTTTAAAAAGGCTATAGCCTGTCTCTTATACACATCTCTATATTTGATTATTATTTGTTGTTTTTTTCTATTATTAAGACCACAAAAATGTGTTTGCACTTTATTTTTTTAATTAATAATTTATTGTTGGTAAAAAGACTGGTTAGAGGTAGTTTTCAGTAAAAACCTTTATAAGACCTTGCATCACAAATATACAGACACTATAAAAATTGTGTCAGGGAGGTTTTGGTTCTAAACAATTCTGCAGAAGGTCCTAATTACACTTTCTAACAATGAAAAATATTTATGATCAAATATCTCAGAGATGGTGACAACACATGTGACAACCTTGCATTGTGCCTCGAAAGAATATGCATATCCTTCTTTTCTTTCATTCTTTAACTTTTCTTTCTAGTCCATTTCTTCTCAGATACCATCTACTGTTCTAGTTATGTCCAACACACTCTCTTTTCCATACTTCCATAATATGTCTTGGAAAGAGGAAACCAAATTTTGGATAACTTTCTATGCTCCCTATTACAGTTAATCACTGACACAGTAAGTATTTATTTGATATAGCATTCTGTAGATGTTAAGATATATAAAATATGCTTAAAGTTCATTACAGAATCTCAGAAGTTTGGTTCAGTTCAGTCACTCGATTGTGTCCAACTCTTTGTGACCGCATGGACTGTAGCACGCCAGGCTTCCCTATCTATCACCAACTCCTGGAGTTTACTCAGTCTCATGTCCATTGAGTCACTGATGCCATCCAACCATCTCATCCTCTGTCATCCCATTCTCCTCCTGCCTTCAATCTTTCCCAGCATCAGGGTCTTTTCCAGTGAGTCAGTTCTTCACATCAGGTGGCAAAGTACTGGAGTTTCAGCTTCAGCATCAATTCTCCCAGTGAATGCCGAGTTCCAGAGTACAGCAGGGAGAGATAGGAAAGCCTTGCTCAGTGATCAATGCAAATAAATGGAGAAAAACAATGGAATAGGAAAGACTAGAGATCTCTTCAAGAAAATTAGAGATACCAAGGGAACATTTCCTGCAAAGATAGGTACAATAAAGGACAGAAATGGTGTGGTCCTAACAAAAGTAGAAGATATTAAGAAGAGGTGGCAAGAATACAGAGAAGAACTCTACAAAAATGATTTTCATGACCCAGTTAATCACGATGGTGTGATCACTCACCTAGAGCCAGACATCCTGGAATGTGAAGTCAACTGGGCTTTAGGAAGCATCACTATGAACAAAGCTAGTGGAGGTGATGGAATTCCAGCTGAGCTATTTCAAATCCTAAAAGATGATGCTGTGATAGCAGTGCACTCAATATGCCAGCAAATTTGGAAGACCCAGCAATGGCCACAGGACTGGAAAAGGTCAGTTTTTATTCCAATCCCAAGAAAAGCAATGCCAAATAAAGTTCAAACTACTGCACAATTGCATTCCTCTCACACACTAGCAAATACTCAAAATTCTGCAAGCCAAGTTTCAACAGTATATGGACTGTGAACTAACAGATGTTCAAGCTGGTTTTTGAAAAGGCAGAGGAACCAGAGGTCAAATTGACAACACCTGTTGGATCATCAAAAAAGCAAGAGAGTCCCAGAAAAACATCTACTTCTGCTTTATTGACTATGCAAAAGCCTTTGACTGTGTGGATCACAACAAACTGGAAAATTATTAAAGAGATGAGAATACCAGACCACCTTACCTGCCTCCTGAGAAATCTGTATGCAGGTCAAGAAGCAACAGTTAGAACCTGATATGGAACAACAGACTGGTTCCAAATTGGAAAAGGAGTATCTAGGTTGTATATTGTCACTCTGCTTATTTAACTTCCATGCAGAATACATCATGAGAAATGCTGGACGGATGAAGTACAGGCTGGAATCAAGATTGCCGGGACAAATATCAATAACCTCAGATATGCAGATGAGAATATACTTATGGCAGAAAGTGAAGAAGAACTGAAGAGCCTCTTAATGAAATGAAAGAGGAGACTGCAAGAGTTGGCTTAAAACTCAACATTCAGCAAACTAAGACATGGCATTTGGTCCCATCTCTACATGGCATCCAGTCCCATCTCTTCATGGCAAATAGATGAGGAACAGTGGAAAGAGTGTCAGACTTTAATTTTCTGGGCTCCAAAATCCCTGCAGTGTGTGACACTTGCTCCTTGGAGGAAACGTTATGACCAACCTAGACAGCATATTAAAAAGTAGAGATATTACTTTAACAACAAAGGTCCATCTAACCAAAGTTTTATTTTTTTCCAATAGTCATGTATGGATGTGAAAGTTGGACTATAAAGAAAGCTGAGCACTGAAGAAGTGATACATTTTTTAATTATTTATTTATTTATTTTTATTTTACTTTACAATACTGTATTGGTTTTGCCATACATTAACATGAATCCACCACACGTGTACATGAGTTCCCAATCTTGAACCCCCCTCCCACCTCTCTCCCCATATCATCTCTCTGGGTCATCTCAGTGCACCAGCCCCAAGCATCCTGTATCCTGTATCGAACCTAGACTGGTGATTTGTTTCTTACATGATAGTATGCATGTTTCAATGCCATTCTCTCAAATTATCCTACCCTGTCCCTCTCCCTCTCCCACAGAGTCCAAAAGTCTGTTCTATACATCTGTATCTTTTTGCTGTCTTGCATTCAGGGTATCATTACCATCTTTCTAAATTCCATATATATGTGTTAGTATACTGTATTGGTGTTTTTCTTTCTGGCTTACTTCAGTCTGTATAATCAGCTCTAGTTTCATCCACCTCTTTAGAACTGATTCAAATGTATTCCTTTTAATGGCTGAGTAGTACTCCATTGTGTATGTGTACCACAGCTTGCTTATCCATCTGTCTGCTGATGGACATCTAGGTTGCTTCCATGTCCTGGCTATTATAAACAGTGCTGCGATGAACACTGGGGTACATGTGTCTCTCTCAATTCTGGTTTCCTTGGTGTGTATGACCGGCAGTAGGATTGCTGGGTCATAAGGCAGTTCTAGTTCCAATTTTTTAAGGACTCACCACACTTTTCTCCATAGTGGCTGTACTAGTTTGCATTCCCACCAACAGTGTAAGAGGGTTCCCTTTTTTCCACATCCACTCCAGCATTTATTGCTTGTAGACTTTTGGGTCACAGCCATTCTGACTAGTGTGATATGGTACCTCATTGTAATCTTGATTTGCATTTCTCTGATAATGAGTGATGTTGAGCATCTTTTCATGTGTTTGGTAGCCGTCTGTATGTCTTCTTTGGAGAAATGTCTATTTAGTTCTTTGGCCCATTTTTTGATTGGGTCATTTATTTTTCTGGAATTGAGCTGCATAAGTTGCTTGTATATCTTTGAGATTAGTTGTTTGTCAGTTGCTTCATTTGCTATTATTTTCTCCCATTGTGAAGGCTGCCTTTTCACCTTACTTATAGTTTCCTTTGTTGTGCAGAAGCCTTTAATTTTAATTAGATCCCATTTGTTTATTTTTACTTTTATTTCCAGTATTCTGGGAGGTGGATCATAGAGGATCCTGCTGTGATTTATGTCAAGAGAGTGTTTTGCCTATGTTCTCCTCGAGGAGTTTTATAGTTTCTGGTCTTACGTTTAGATCTTTAATTCATTTTTGAGTTTATCTTTGTGTATGGTATTAGACAGTGTTCTAGTTTCACTTTTTTATAAGTGGTTAACCAGTTTTCCTAGCACCGCTTGTTAAAGATGTTGTCTTTTCTCCATTGTATATTCTTGCCTCCTTTGTCAAAGATAAGCTGTCCATAGGTGTGTGAATTTATCTCTGGGCTTTCTATTTTGTTCCATTGATCTATATTTCTGTCTTCATGCCAGTACCATACTGTCTTGATGACTGTGGCTTTGTCGTAGAGCTTGAAGTCAGGCAGGTTGATTCCTCTAGTTCCATTCTTCTTTCTCAAGATTGCTTTGGTTATTTGAGGCCTTTTGTAGTTCCGTGCAAATTGTAAAATTATTTGTTCTAGCTCTGTGAAAAATACCGCTGGTAACTTGATAGGGATTGCATTGAATCTGTAAATTGCTTTGGGTACTATACTCATTTTCACTATTTATTTGATTCTTCTGATCCATGAACATGGTATATTTCTCCATCTATTAGCGTCCTCTTAGATTTCTTTCATCAGTGTTTTATAGTTTTCTATATATACGTCTTTAGTTTCTTTAGGTAGATATATTCCTAAGTATTTTATTCTTTTCATTGCAATGGTGAATGGAATTGTTTCCTTAATTTCTTTTTCTACTTTCTCATTATTAGTGTATAGGAATGCAA
>SJYC01060611.1:0-15655 GCA_006408675.1 Madoqua kirkii | reverse complement strand
TCTGATAAATTAAACTTATAAATATCTTTACTACTAAGTTCCTTTAAGTATTCCAGTAAAGTTTATAACCTGAGTAAAATTTCAGCTTATAATAACAATTACACATATTGTAGTTCTCTCAAGAACATGTGAATAATTCTAAATATGCACAGAATATTATTTTCAGTCCTTTCATTAAATATTCAGAACCAATTTCCTTTAGGATTGACTCGTTTGATCTCCTTGCAGTGAAAGGGACTCTCAAGAGTCTTCTCCAACACCACAGTTTGAAAACATCAATTTTTTGGCGTTCAGTGTTCTTTATAGTCCAACTCTCACATCCATACATGACTATTGGAAAAACCATAGCTCTAACTATCCTGACCTTTGTTGGCAAAGTAATGTTTTTGCTTTTTAATACACTGTCTAGGTTTGTCATAACTTTTCTTACAAGGAGCAAGGATCTTTTAATTTCATGGCTGCAGTCACAATCTGCTGTGATTTTGGAGCCCAAGAAAATAAAGTCTGTCACTGTTTCCATTATTTCCCCATCTATTTGCCATGAAGTGATGGGGCCAGATGCCAAGACCTTAGTTTTATAAATGTTTACTTTTAAGCCAGTTTTCCCAATCTCTTCTTTCACCTTCATCAAGAGGCTCTTTTGTTCCTCTTTGCTTTCCAGCATAAGGGTGGTGTCATTTGCATATCTGAGACTGTTGATATTTCTCCTGGCAATCTTGATTCTAGCTTGTGCTGGATTTGAAATGCCAAATCCTGCCTGCCATTTATATGATGTATTCTGCATATAAGTTAAATAAGCAGGATGACAATATACAGCTTTGATGTACTTCTTTCCCAATTTGGATCCAGTCCAGTTTTTCATGTCTGGCTCTAAATGTTGCTTCTGGACCTGCATACAGGTTTCTCAGAAGGCAGGTAAGGTGGTCTGGAATATCCATGCATATAACTCAGTGATTTCTACTATCCATTCAGGTGTTAAGAAAGTAATTATAGTACATTAGGTTGCTCCAAAGGGCTTTACTCACAAGGTTAATTATCTTGCCTTCCCTGTTAGGACTCCTTTCTTTAGAAGGTAGAATCATAGCTTTCCCTAAAAGGTCCACATCCTAAACCCCAAAATCTGTGACTGTGTTTTGCTACATGGCAGAGGGAATAAAGGTAGCTGGTGAAATTAGAGTTGCTATTGAATCAGCTAACCTTCAGATAGAGAGAATATCATGGATTATCTGGATGGGCCCAGTGTAATTGAAAGGATTGATAAATGAGGAATAAGGGGGTATAAGAATAGTGCCAAAGTGACGTGGTATGAGAAATACTCCACTAATGGTTGCTGACTTTGGGGATGGAAGAGGGCTACAAGCCAAGGAATGCAGGCAGCTTCTAAAATCTGGAAAAGGCAAGAAAGTAAATTCTTACCTAAAGCCCCCAGAAATGAGTTTAGTCTTGCCAACACCTTGCTTTTTGCCCTTTGAAGCCTATTTTAGACTCTTGACCTTCAGAACCGTAAGAAAATAAATTTGCTTTTAAGTACTAAGCTTGTACTTTGTTACAGCAGCAATAGGAAATTAATGCATTGCCTAAGTCCCATTGGTTTAAGTCAAAAGCCTTTTATTCTAAATGACAAGATAGCATGTTAACATGGAGATCTCTATTCAAAAAGCCATAAAATGTTTGAGCCTCTGTCTTCAAGTTAGAAAGTTTTCTACCAAAAACGTATTAATTCTTTTGTCAAATGTTATTTTCACTCTTTATGAACCAAGAACTGTGGTAAACAATAGGAATTTTAAAAAATTTCTGGAGAATTTACTACAATCTTTTATATCAATTTTGATGAATGCTACATTTTTGCATCAATCTGCTCTTTCTGCTTTCTACTCTAGCCCATTTTCATATATAAAATATTTCTATAATTATTAATTTGTGGACTGATTAAAAGTCCTTTTCTGAAGATTATCTCATGAATTTGTATCTAAATCAAAAGTGTTATTATGAATTAGTTGAAGCAAAATTCCAAGTTTAAATGTGGTATAAAACAATAAAGTCTGTGTCTAAGCCATTTTCCTTATGATTTTGATCATCCTAATGGGAATAAATAGAAGAGGCATTACATAATTCTTATGTAATCTCTAAAAACTAGATCACTGGACCCATGTACTATGGTAATTGAACAGATCAGATAAAAATCCAAGAACCGTCTTCCCCACCAATTTTTTTTTACCACCACATGAACACATTCCTTATACTAATGCATCTTATGCAATAATGTTCTCAAAGTTCACCAGAAGATCCTGAGAAAATACAGATCCTGATTCAATAGACCTAGAATGAGAATCTCCAACATCTTGGTGATGTTGGTGCTGCCCATTCCTGGACCACACTTTGAGAAACAAAGTTCCATATCAAATTCCACTTCCTGCACATGGCTTTAGAACTAAAGTCACATTTTGTTCATATTTTTCAACATTTTGGAGTTCTTAGAGGAAGCAATATTACAATTTGTTTCACTTGTTCTTCAGTGGTGCATATTTCCCCACACCCTATGACATAAAAAATGAAGCAGCAGTTTCTAATGCAGTTTTTCTATATGAGAACCTATTCAGTTGGCAGTGAGTCTTACCTCCAAAATTTTAATAGTAAGGTATAAATACTTATAAATAAAGTATGAGACTAGAAAATAGTCCATTTTCTTAGTTCTTTAAATCTAGTTCTTATATTATTTACATTTTTTTAACAGTCTAGGCATCAACTGTTCAAAAGACCATAGACTTCTTTTCAGCTTAGGTCATCACAGTTAAGTGTTTTTAGATCCTGTATTAATGGGCTATAAGATATTTTAAAACTGATTGAAAATAAAATCAGTATCAGTTCAGTTGCTCAGTCGTGTTGGACTCTTTGTGACTCCAATGAACTGCAGCATGCTAGGCCTCCCTGTACATCACCAACTCCTGGAGTCCACCCAACCCACGTGCATTGAGTTGGTGATGCCATCCACCCATCTCATCCTCTGTCGTACCCTTCTCCTCCTGCCTTTAATCTTTCCCAACATCAGAGTCTTTTCAAATGAGTCAGCTCTTCACATCAGGTGGTCAAAGTATGGGGGTTTCAGCCTTAACACCAGTCCTTCCAACGAACACCCAGGAGTGATCTCCTTTAGGATGGACTGGCTGGATCTCCTTGTAGTCCAAGGGACTCTCAAGAGTCTTCTCCAACACCATAGTCCAAAAGCATCAATTCTTTGACACTCAGCTTTCTTTATAGTCTGATTCTCACATCCATACATGACCACTGGAAAAACCATAGCCTTAACTAGATGGACCCTTGTTGACAAAGTGATGTCTCTATTTTTTGATATGCTCTCTAGGCTGGTCATAACTTTCCTTCCAAAGAATAAACATCTTTTAATTTCATGGCTCCAATCACCATCTGCAGTGATTTTGGAGCTCAGAAAAATAAAGTCAGCCACTGTTTCCACTGTTTCTCCATTTGCCATGAGGTGTTGAAAATAAAATAGGTTGAACCAATATATAGTTTAAATTTCTAGAAAAAAAATTGGCATAGTATTAAATATTATGCTTGTATACTTTTATGTTGGGGACTAAACTATGTCCCTCCAAAATTTACATGTCGAATCTTAACCTCCAATGTGACAATAAATAAAACCTTTATAGGAGTAATTATGGTTAAGAAAATTATTTCAAGGGTGGGATGTTACTCTGATAAAACTGTTGTCCTTATAATAAGAAGCAGAGATAAGAGCAACCTCTTTCTAGGTGCACACAGAAGAAAGACAAGGTGAGGAAGAAGAGAGATGGTGCCTCCCTGCCGACTGAGGAGAGACACTTACAGGAAGCCAACCAGATCATGCTGGCTCCCTGAGCTCAGATTTCCATCCTCCAGAACTCTGAGAAAGTATGTTTCTGTTGTTTAAATTCTATAGCTTGTGACATTTTGTGTAGGCAGCCCAAGAAGACTAGTATATACTTATTTTTGTACTAAGAAGCAGGTTCGTGACTGAAGCCAGAATTCATAAGATCAAGTTTTGCTCTTATACTTAGTTGTTGGACTGTGAACAACTGACTTAACTCCTGTGCTTCCATGTCCTCATCCATAATAAGAGTAACTATAGCATCTGCATCATAGGGTTATTGTAAGGATTACATAATATACAATAACTAAAGACCTTGGAAAAGTTTTAGAAAATAGAATAATTAGTTCTGATAACAATGGTGGTGGTAGTTATACAGACCAGCTGGAGAATCACAAGCTCTAAAAAATTCATTTAAGGCAGTTTAATAATATTCCTAATAAAATACTATGGCTGTATCTCAGAATATAAAATAGTTAAAACAATACATGTTTGTGTTTGGGGCATCTCCAAATCCTTAGTACCACTCAAGGATCTCCAGAGAGAAACAAGTGTTGACAATCTTTAATGTATAGTTAATACGTAGCGTACATCTGCTATTTAAGCAGCTGCTCTATATTTTGAGAACTCAGGAGCTATGGAAGTACAGCACAAAATGAACATGACTTAGGTTAGTAGAATAATTTTACATAATTATTGCCATTAAAAAAAAATTGGCATAGTATTAAATATTATGCTTGTATACTTTTATGTTGGGGACTAAACTATGTCCCTCCAAAATTTACATGTCGAATCTTAACCTCCAATGTGACAATAAATAAAACCTTTATAGGAGTAATTATGGTTAAGAAAATTATTTCAAGGGTGGGATGTTACTCTGATAAAACTGTTGTCCTTATAATAAGAAGCAGAGATAAAAGCAACCTCTTTCTAGGTGCACACAGAAGAAAGACAAGGTGAGGAAGAAGAGAGATGGTGCCTCCCTGCGACTGAGGAGAGACACTTACAGGAAGCCAGCCAGATCATGCTGGCTCCCTGAGCTCAGATTTCCATCCTCCAGAACTCTGAGAAAGTATGTTTCTGTTGTTTAAATTCTATAGCTTGTGACATTTTGTGTAGGCAGCCCAAGAAGACTAGTATATACTTATTTTTGTACTAAGAAGCAGGTTCGTGACTGAAGCCAGAATTCATAAGATCAAGTTTTGCTCTTATACTTAGTTGTTGGACTGTGAACAACTGACTTAACTCCTGTGCTTCCATGTCCTCATCCATAATAAGAGTAACTATAGCATCTGCATCATAGGGTTATTGTAAGGATTACATAATATACAATAACTAAAGACCTTGGAAAAGTTTTAGAAAATAGAATAATTAGTTCTGATAACAATGGTGGTGGTAGTTATACAGACCAGCTGGAGAATCACAAGCTCTAAAAAATTCATTTAAGGCAGTTTAATAATATTCCTAATAAAATACTATGGCTGTATCTCAGAATATAAAATAGTTAAAACAATACATGTTTGTGTTTGGGGCATCTCCAAATCCTTAGTACCACTCAAGGATCTCCAGAGAGAAACAAGTGTTGACAATCTTTAATGTATAGTTAATACGTAGCGTACATCTGCTATTTAAGCAGCTGCTCTATATTTTGAGAACTCAGGAGCTATGGAAGTACAGCACAAAATGAACATGACTTAGGTTAGTAGAATAATTTTACATAATTATTGCCATTAAAAACTTGGCACAGAAATTTTCTGATATCTTTTTCTCTGAATGTAAGTGTTTTGAGACCCATCTTCCTGTTTCTGGCATGTGTTAAGGTACAGCGACCTGATGATTATGCCAGCATTGCTCTTGGCTCTGCAACTTCTGCGGCACTCCAAGCTTATAAACTGCAAAAGACAAACAGTAAAAATGACATTTCACCAATCGGACCCATTTCTTCGAAACAGACCATGAGGTTAAATTGCAGGTTTATCAGAAGAAACAATTCCCTTAACTATATCTCTCAAGAGCCGCAGGCTGATATTTCTTTGCTTTTGGAAAAGACTGAAGTCATCCAACACTATTGTTTAACTGCAAAGAAAAAAAATCTTCCTGGATGTCCCTCAACCTCCATATACTAAAGAAAGAAAGGAAAACAATAAATCCTATTCCTCTAAATTATAAAATAATTAGATAATAAACACTCATAAATGTATGTGATATATCATTTTGAATCAGAATATTAGATTTTGTGTGACCTAAGTTGAATAAATAAAACAAATTAATATGTAAACAATGGATGAATATTGTGATAAAGATAAAACATTGGACACTGAACAACTGAAAGTGCTCTTTTTGTAAGACTCTAGGTAAATTAGAAGAAATCCTGCTAGTGACCACAAAAGGTTAGGTCCTCTGACACTTTCTTACTTTTCTTCCTGTGAAAGATATATTTACCAAAAAGAAATTGAAATCGTACTGATTTTTTTGAAATGCAATACATTTCAAGGTTGACATTTAAACAAAGACTTAAGTTTTAATAATGTTCTTAAACCAAAACTCGTTCTTTTGCAGACAAAATGCTTCAGAGCTGGAATTTTAAAAAGCATTCTATAACTGAACATACTGAAAAATATTTCTACTAGTGGATTAGAAAGAAAGATACTGTAGAATGTCAAAGTATCATTATTTTAATTACTTTATTTAAAAAGAAATCTTGCTAGTAGCATATATCATAGGTCATTGATTTCATTTGGAACATCAAGAAGAAGTTATTTCAAGTAGTGTAACATAAAAAAAGTCTTGCATGAAATATTTACATACTGAAGTACTAAATGCTGACCAAAGTAAATGACATTCTTTTCAGGTTTTGCCTGCTCAGTGACTTGTGACCAAGACTGACATCAGAGAAAGAATTCAAGTCGTAAATCAACCATGAACTTTGCAAAATACATCATTTTGTTAAAAAAAACAAGAATTACTTTAATTTGGTTGCTTAGTCAATTTACCAGTGAAAAATATGAATGAGACAAATTAGAAAACAAAAATAGAGAGAGAATATTCTAGCTTGAGTAGTGTCCTCACATATGCTCATATATGTGTATATAGACACATGTACACACAAAGGAAAAATTTTGGTGAGCCATTTCAAACTGTACTGTATATATATCCCTCTTGACAGATATTGAGTGCCTGCTGTGTGTCTAGTACTATCCAAGGTCCTGGAAATATGGCAGTTTGAAAAATACAGAACACTCTGCCCCATGCCATTTACATTCTAAAAGGGAAAAGCAGAGAGTGGATGAGTGATAAGTCTCCTTCAGTCAGAGGGCTGGGATTTAGAATCATGTTCTCAGGATGTCCCTTGGGATGCTGGGTGACCTTGGACAAGTTATTTAATCCCTTAAAGTAACAAATTTTGTCTTTAGAATTAAGATAAGCTGATTGTTTAAGAGAGTTTTAGCCAGTATTAGGGAAGTTGCATTTTAACTTGTCAAGGTTTCTAATAAAAAAAAAAAAAAAAAAACAACTTTTTTTTTTTTTTTTGGTCACTTGTAACTGTGATATTGAAAAGTTAAGAGGTAGATCAGTCAGAGGCAACAGTTTTTACCAAGGTGTTTTCGTTTTCCCCTACCAAAGCTAACATGGGCTAATAAATACAATAACTGACACTTACTTCCTTGTCTTCTAATGATGAAGTATTTTTCCTTGACAGTTTTGGTTACTGACCTTAGATTCCAAACCCTATGTCTGAAGAAGGGTAGACAAAGAGGTTGCGTTTCCATGGACACAATCTGGACACATTGCTTCTCCCCCTTGAGATAACTTCCCTCCCTCTTTTATGTCTAAGATGATTGACTGTGATGACATCTAATTACAACTTTTCCATTCTCATTTGCATCACTAAGGGACTGGCTTCTCTGTTCACCATCAGAGATATCACAACGTGGCAGGCATGAAAGAATTTCTCATGACATAATGTGGGAAACAAAGACAAAGGGAAACTGTGTGCTTTCATTCTGCTTCCTTGTTATAACTGACTTAAATTGCCTCATGGGAGTGGAATGGCTTAAGCCTGGTTCTATCAGGTTTCCTTTGTGACAGTTTACCAATTCCAAGTATTTCTAGATGACAAGAATTGTCATATGGATAAGGCCTGAAATCCTCCAAACTCCTAGAGACAGGGTTGTTCAAATAAACTTGGCTATCTTTATCTGTAATCATATGCACACACAAATAGTTGACATATAAACCCCAGATTTGAAACATGTAATAATGAGAAAGTAGGTGTATTAGGGTTGTCTGGTGAAATGAAACTAACAGGATATGTGTGTATGTAGAAAAAATAAAATTGCCAATATCCACTGGATAGTAGAAAGAGCAAGGGACTTCCAGAAAAAAGTCTACTTCTGCTTCATTGACTACATTAAGGCCTTTCACTGTGTGGATCACAACAAACTATGGAAAATTCTTAAACAAATGTGAATACTAGACTACCTTACCAATCTCCTGACAAATCTTTATGCAGGTCAAGAAACAACAGTTAGAACCAGACATGGAACAGTGGACTGGTTCACAACTGGAAAAGAGTATGTAAAAAAAAAAAAAAAAAACAGGAGTATGTCAATGCTGAATATTGTCATCCTGCTGATTTAACTTACATGCAGAATACATCATGTGAAACGCTGGGCTGGATGAAGCTCAAGCTGGAAACAAGATTGAAGGGAGAAATAACAATAACCTCAGATATGCAGATGACACCACCATTATGGCAGAAAGGGAAGAGGAACTAAAAAGCCTTTTGATGAAAGCAATAGAGGAGAGTGAAAAAGCTGTTTTAAAACTCAACATTCAAAAACTTAAGATCATGGCATCTGGTCCCATCATTTCATAGCAAATAGATGGGGAAACAGTGGAAACAGTGACAGACTTTATTTTCTTGGGCTCCAAATTCACTGTGGATAGTGACTGCATCCATGAAATTAAAAGACGCTTGCTCCTTATAACAAAAACTATGACAAATCTAGACAGTGTATTAAAAAGCAGAGTTATTAATTTTCAACAAATGTCCATATAGTCAAAGCTATGATTTTTCCAGTAGTCATGTATGGATGTGAGAGTTGAACCATAGGATTGATTCAAAGAATTGACACTTTTGAACTGTGCTGTTGGAGAGGACTCTTGAGCATCCCTTGGATAGCAAGGAGATCAAACCAGTCAATCCTAAAGGAAATCAATGGTGACTATTCATTGGAGGGACTGATTCTGAAGTTGAAACTACAATACTTTGACCACCTGATGCAAAGAGCCAACTCACTGGAAAAGACCCTGGTTCTGGGAAAGACTGAAGGCCAGAGGAGGAAACAACAGAGAATGAGATAGTGGCATGGCATCAATGGACTTGAGTTTGCACAAGCTCTAGGAGATGGTGAAGGACAGGGAAGCCTGTCATGCTGCAGTCCATGGGGTCACAAAGAGTGGGACACTACTGAGTGACCAAACAACAATATGTAGAAATATATTTATTATAAAGAACTGACTCATGTAACTATGGAAGTTGTCTATTCCAAACTTTGGGCTCTGAAGACTCAAAGCTCTGAAGCCTGAAGAGCTGATGTTCCAGCCCCAAGGCAAAGGCCAGAAGCCTGGAGACCTAGAAGAGCTGATTGAGCACGTGAAGGCTGAAGGCAATCTGCTGGAGGATTCCCTCTTGCTCAGATAGCATGCTTTTTTATATTCCCAGAGCAAAGGAGAGCCTGTGACTTAAGGAGCAATATCAAGGTTAGTGTAATTTTCCCCATCACCATGATCACCTTTGCACCAACAGAATTTATGCATACATGTTTAGATTGTTCTACTGTGTTCTTTTTAATTTTTCAGTGAAAAAATTGCCCTTCCTTGAATATTACATATGAAATAATAAATATAAAAAGATATGGAGAAAGTTTAAATGCATATTGCTAGTGGAAGAAATCAGCATATAAAGGCTATATACTGTATTATTCCAACTATAGGCCATTCCAGAAAAGGCAAAACTGTGGAAACAGTAAAAATATCAGTTGTTGTCAGGGTTGGGGTGAGGAGCTGGGAGGAAAAATAGATAAATACATAGGAATTGAGAGTAGTGAAAATACTCTGTATGATACTGTAATGATGAGTGTATTTGTACAGACCCATAGACTGTGTGATGCCAGAGTGAGTCTAAATGTAAACTATGACTTTAAATGATAATTATGTATCATTGTAGGTTCATCGATTTTAACATATATACCCCTCTGTGAAGAGATATTTTTAATGGGGGAGGCTATGTGTATGAAGGAGAATGGCAGTCTATAAAAAAATCTCTGTACCTTCCTCTCAATTTTGCTGCAGAAATAAAATTGCTCCAAAAAGTTAAAATAAAAAGATACTTTTTTTAAAGCCACAATCATTCTTACAATCTTTCAGAATAACGGATCCATTCCAGTTTTACTTGCTATATATCTGGTATTATTTCTGAGCACTTTCAGTGTTGTCCTTTCCAAAATTTTCAAGTCACAGCAAAATTGACAAGATATCAAGGACAATAATGGCTGAAATATGTCCATTTAAATTAGCAGCAAGTAAGTCACTGGTGAGGGCTTCCCTGGTGGCTCAGTGGCAAAGAATCCACCTGCCAATGCAGGAGATGCTGATTAACTAACCAAGATGGTAATTATAGGTGAAACCAATAAAAACAGACGCTAACAGGAAAAAAAATTAATAAATATTTAGTTTAAAACCTTCCTCATCCTACTTAATTATGAGCAGATTTCAACTCACTGAAAATTTTTCTTAATTTTAATATTGCTTTCTAAAAGTCATATAATGTAGACATTACACATATTCTACATGTAAAAACATAGATAAATAAAAAACTGCTTCAAAAGCCTTTTACACAATTAGTGGAAATTATTAGTATAAAGAAATTTTGAGAAACCTTAATTCCTTCAGTTTTATAATTTCAACTAACTACAAAGAAATCCAAAAAGATAATTTCATATCCTTTTGATTGCAATCTATGGAGAAAATAAGATTTAGGACTTAAAACCTTCTTTTATGGGCTACATAAAGCATTCTTCTGGGCATATGTGACAAAATAAGTTGTCAGCCAATTTGCAAAGTCACTATAAATTCACACTATCCATTTCCTGTGAATTATACTCTTACAAGTGGCATTCATACCATATGCACGTTGAATTTTCCACATACAAATCAAATTATTGATTCACAAGCCAACAAGTGATTATGGTTCCAAACCATAATTTTATACATAAACAGGTTTGCTACAATCCAGAAGTTAATCACACTCAAATGAATTCATTAGCTAACCAACATATTTGTAATAAAACTCCAATCTGTTAGGTACACAAAATTGTCTTGAATTGGATTTTGTTGTTGTTATAATCGTATGGTAATTTTTTTTCCAAAAGTACATTTGGAAAACCACTTACTGTGAATTTTCATTTGATAATTTTGATTTAAAAAAATTATTTCTAAATATTTGACTGCCCATTCCAAATATGTAAAATTTAAAAGTACTTAACAAAATGAATGAAGTTGTTGTCAAATGTTGTTAGTAGTAAATCCATTAGAAACATATAAGAAGAGTGTCAGCAAATAATATTTATTAGGAACCATGTAAGGAGCCATTTATAATTACAGCCTTTTACTAATTACTGAGAGGATGTTGTTGTTCAGTTGCTCTGTGTGTCCGACTCTTTGCTGGACTGCAACACGACAGGCTTCCTTGTCCTTCCCTGTCTCCCGGAATTTGCTCAAACTCATGTCTCTTGAATTGGTGATGCCATCCAACTGTCTCATTCTCTGTTGCCCACTTCTCCTCTGCCTTCAATCTTTCCCAGCATCAGAGTCTTTTCCAGTGAGTCAGCTCGTTGCACCAGGTGGCCAAAATATTGGAGCTTCAGGTTCAGCATTAGTCTTTCCAAAGAATATTCAGAGTTGATATCCATCCTTTAGGACTAACTGGTTTGATCTCTTCGCTGTCCAAGGGACTCTCAAGAGTCTTCTTTAGCCCCACAGTTCAAAAGCATCAATTCTTCAGTGCTCAGCCTTCTTTATGGTTCAACTCTCACACCCATACATGACGACTGAAAAAATCATAGCTTAAATTATAAGAACCTTTGTCAGCAAAGTGATGTCTTTATTTTCTAATATGCTGTCTAGGTTTTTCACAAGTTTTGTTCCAAGGAGCAAGCATCTTTTCATTTCATGGCTGCAGTCACTGTCCACAGTGATTTTACAAGCCCAAGAAAATAGCCTGTCAACAACAATGTTTACATTTTTTCCCCTTTTATTTGCCAAGAAGTGATGGGACTGCATGCCATGATCTTAGTTTTTAGAATGTTGAGTTTTAAGCCAGCTTTTTCACTCTCCTCTTTCACCTTAATCAAGAAGCTCTTTAGATCCTTTTCACTTTCTTCCATTAGGATGTTGTCATCTGCATATCTGAGGTTATTGATATTTCTCCCTTCAATCTTGTTTCCAGCTTGAGCTTCATCCAGCCTGGCATTTCACATGATGTATGCTGCATAGAATCTAAACAAAGCAGGGTAACAATATACAGCCTTGACATACTCCTTTTCCTATTTGGAACCAGTCTGTTGATTCATGTCCGATTCTAACTGGTGCTTCTTGACCTGCATGCAGATTTCTCAGGAGGCAGGTGAAGTGGTCTGGTATTATCATCTCTTTAACTATTTTCCATAGTTTGTTGTGATCCACATAGTCAAAGGCTTTAGTGTACTCAATGAAGCAGAAGTAGAGGCTTTTCCTGGAATTCCCTTGCTTTATTTATGATCCAGTGGTTGTTGGCAACTTGACCTCTTGTTCCTCTGCCTTTTCTAAATTCAACTTGTTCATCTGTAAATGTAAATGTAAAAAGTAATTACCTCCAAAAATCCCATTTAGGAGCTTCCACCAAGGTAGAGAGAGGAGAAACTGAATATAAAGTAGAAAAATGGTAAAGGTACATGCAATTAAGTAATCGAAGGAATAATAAAGAAAATAAATCCTATACAATTATTATGGTTACTGATGAATTTTTATAAAGGATGCTAGAGAGTGAGAATTTTGATTGTCTTTGAGAAAATATTGATATCTTGCTTTATTATAGATAATGGGCTTTCCTGGTGGCTCAGTTGGTAAAGAACCCTCCTGAAATGCAGGAGACTGGGGTTTGATCTCTGGGTGAGGATGATCCCTTAGAGAAGGAAATGTCAACCCACTCCAGTACTCTGGCCTGGAAGATTTCATGGTCAGAGGCTATTGTCTATGGAGTCACATGAGTGAGACATGACTTAGTGACTAAACCATCATCACCAAAGAAAATAGAAGAAAGAGTCCCCAGACTAGAGAATATATTCTCTTTTTGTTAGGGGTAATGAATAATAGATGAGAAAAAAGATTAATAGCACATGATAAGAAACCTACTTGGGAAGTAAGTTTTAACTGGGGAAAAATGGTTATTGTCTTCTTACAGTCAGATCTAATTTTTTTCTCGCTTCAAGACATGTAGGATCTTAGTTCGTTGATCAGGGATGGAACCCAGGCCCCCTGCAGTGGAAGAGAGAGCTTTAACACCAACCACCATGGAAGTCCCAAGTCAGGACTGATTTTGGAAAACTTTATAAGGAGGTTGAAAGTGTCAGGTATTAAAGAATAGATAAGACTGAAACTTCAAAAGTTTAAAAATAGAAAACAAACTTTTTTTTTAATTTTAAGAATAAATCTTATAGCAGTGTATATACGCATTGGGCAACCATGGGAGGACTACTTTAAGACAGACAGTAAAAATTTTAAAACAGAAGTAAATAGGTATTTTAAAAAGAAATATTTAAGGCTAATGTGCTGAGGATATGTATATGTGTGTGTGTGCTTGTGAGTGTGTATGTTACTTACTCAGTCATGTCTGACTCTTTGCAGCTCCATGGATTGTAGCCAATCAGGCTTCATGGAATTCTCCAGGTGAAAATACTGGAGTTGGTTGCATTTCTTTCCAAAGGATTGTCCTGACCCAGGGATTCAACCTGGGTCTCCTGCATTACAGGCAGATTCTATACTGTGTGAGCCATTAGGTAAACACATATGAGGATACATATAGCTCTTTGTTAAATTAAAATAAATACAAACATATATATATATAAATAGAAATACACAAGGATGGTGTACTGGATAACAGTATATGAAGGAAAAGGTGGAAAATAGATAATCGAATTGATTAAAATTGAAAATAATAGAAACAGTGAAAGTAGCTCAGTCATGTCCAACTCTTTGGGACCCCATGGACTATACATTCTATGGTAATCTCCAGGCCAGAACACTGGAGTGGGTAGCCTTTCCTTTCTCCAGGAGATCTTTCCAAACCCAGGGATCAAACCCAGGTCTCTAGCATTGCAGGTCAATTCTTTACCAGCTGAGCTACAAGGGAGACCAAAAATACTGGAGAGGGTAGCCTATCCTTTCTCCAGTGGGTCTTCCCAACCCAGGAATTGACCAGGTCTCCTGCATTGCAGGTGGATTCTTTGCCAACTGAGCTATCAGGGAATCTCTGAAAATAACAGAGTTACCTTGTTTAGTAGAGAAAAGTCATATGGATGGTGTAAGATAGGAATGACTTAAAGAAGAAGGTATCATGTTTGGTCACAGAGTTATTTCAGTTTCAGCAGCTGGTGTGAATTTATTTACTTGACACTTAAAGGACAGAAAAGCTGTCCTTTTAATGAGGCATAATGAGTATTTTCACTAGTGATAGGCATAACAACCCAGTGCATGACCTCCCCCTTCTTTTGAAATCACTTCACTAGTTCTTTTGAGATAGAGTATGATATTCATGCATATATTTATATATTAAATTATCCTCAATAGGATTTAATGTGAGTTGCATCATTAACTGTACAAATGTATAAATCCAAGTAGACCCCAAAATAAAGGGTAGTAAAACAAATTATACTGGTAATGGAGCTAACTTATAAACTTGTACTATTAAATAGTTTTAAAAAATTTTAAAAAATGAAGTATAGTTGGTTTACAGTCTTTCAGGCATATAGCAAAGTGATTCAGTTTGAATATATTGTATATTTTTAATGTTATTTCTCATTATAGATTATTATAAGGTATTGAATATAGTTTTCTGTGTCATATGATCATTCCCTATTTATTTTATATATAGTAGTGTGTATCTACTGGGCTTCTGTGATGGCTCAGATAGTAAAGAATGTACCTCCAATGCTGGAGACCCAGGTGGGATCTCTGGGTCAACCAGCAACATTTCAGTCTTCACTTTTCTACTATTTTTGTTGGATTTGTCTATTTTTTTTTAATTTTATTTTTTTTATTTTACAATACTGTATTGGTTTTGCCATACATTGACATGAATCCACCAAGGTGTACATGAGTTCCCAACCCTGAACCCCCCTCCCACCATATCACCTCTCTGGGTCATCTTAGTGCACCAGCCCCAAGCATCCTGTATCCTGTATCGAACCAAGACTAGCGATTCATTTCTTACATGATAGTATACATGTTTCAACGCCATTCTCACTTAATGAGTGGATATATAACTTGGCATATTTTTCTCCTTTACTTTTGGCCTGTTTTCTAACAGTTCTCCAAATAATTTTATTCGTTAAGTTGCAGTTTGTTTCAAAGAACATTTTCAATAAATGAAATATCTTAACAAGTGACACTTTTTTTTTCTATTTCAAGAAAACAGAAGATAGTTTTCAAAAAATTTTAAAAAGAATTAATATTCACTTCCAAGTCCCT
>SJYC01060609.1:0-13274 GCA_006408675.1 Madoqua kirkii | reverse complement strand
TACCACTCAATAAGAACATCAGAAATTAAATGTTCTATATCAGTGTTTACATATGTTATGAAAAAAAAGTGTAAGTTATTTGGCCTGTTATTTCAGAAGTCAACCTATTACAGGTTAAGTGGTTAAAGTGCATGAAAATATGGACCATGAACTATTTGTTTGAAGTATTTAAATATATTTGATTCTTGGTATCTGTGTACATTAATCAAAAGGTTAAAAAACTCCATCAAAATTTCCAATATATCATTGGTATTTTTATCTCAGAAATATTTGTAACTTAGCAGGTATGCTTCCCACATGATTAGAAAAAGATCTGATGTCTGGGTGGAATTACACAAAGTTTAAGAGTTATCACCAACACAGAGAAATTTGTATTATATTCCTGTTTTAAGTCTTTACCTTTTATCTGGTTTCTTGTCAACAATATAAGGGTAAGCAGATATAATAATTCATTCATTATTGCTTTACTACACTTACCAGATTTAGGTAACAAACTGCACTTCTAGAATTATAAAGAAGTATGAATAATAACTATTCAATAATTAGCAAGTTGCAACTACAATACTGGAGAAGGAAATGGGAACCCGCTCTAGTACTCTTGTCTGGAAAATCCCATGGACAGAGGAACCTGGTAGGCTACAGTACATGGGGTCACAAAAGAGTCAGACATTACTGAGCAACTTCACTTTCTAAACTACAATATAGAATGGTAGCAGGTTTTACAAATATACTGCATATACTCTGACATAATGCCTACCACATCCTAGACATTATTTAGGTGCTGTACACACTTTAAATAATTTAATTAGTACCATATAAAGTAAGTTTTATTGTTTCCCTATTTTACTTTTTGGAAAATTGAGACACAAAAAGGGTAAGTAACTTGTCTAAGGTCACATAAAATGTGGCATGTCTGGACTCATAAACAGAGAGATCAGTGCAAAATCCACACACTTAAAATCTATTCTATGCTATTTGCCTCTGTTCAGTCAGTTCAGTCACTCAGTCATGTCCAACTCTTTGTGAACCCATGGACTATGGGACACCAGGCTTCCTTGTCCATCACCAACTCCCAGAGCTTGCTCAAACTCATGACAATCGAGTCAGTGATGTCATCCGACCATCTCCTACTCTGTCGACCCCTTCTCCTCCTGCCTTCAATCTTTCCCAGCATCAGGGTCTTTTCCAGCGAGTCAATTCTTCACATCAGGGGGTCAAAGTATTGGAGTTTCAGCTTCAATACCAGTCCTTTCAATGAATATTCAGGACTGATTTTACTTTAGGATTGACTGGATGGATCTCCTTGCAGTCCAAGGGACTCTCAAGAGTCTTCACCAACATCACTGTTCAAAGACATCACTTCTTTATTGTTTAGCCTTCTTTATGTTCCAACGCTCACATCCATACATGCCTATGGGAAAAAAACACAGATTTGACTACACAGACCTCTGTCAACAAAGTAATGCCACTGTTTAATATGCTATCAAGTTTGGTCATAGCTTTTCTTCTAAGGAGACAGTGTCTTTTAATTTCATGGCTGTAGTCACCATCTGCAGTGAATTTGGAGCCCCCCAAAATAAAGTCTGTCTCTGTTTCCATTGTTTCCCCATCTATTTGCCACGAAGTGATAGGACTGGATATCATGATCTTAGTTTTTTGAATGTTGAGTTTTAAGCCAGCTTTTTCACTCGACTCTTTCACTTTAATCAAGAAGCTGTTTAGTTCCTCTTTGCTTTCTTCCATAAGAGTGGTATCATCTGCATATATGAGGTTATTGATATTCCTCCCAGGAAGCTTGATTCCAGCTTGTTCTTCATCCAAGCCAGCACTTCACATTATACACTCTGTATATAAATTAAACAAGCAAGGTGACAAAATACAGCCTTGATGTACTCCTTTCTCAATTTGGAACCAGTCCTTTGGTCCATATCTGCTTTTAGCTGTTGCTTTTTGACCTGCATACATATTTCTCAGGAGAAAAGTAACATTGTCTGACATTCCTATCACAATTTGTTGTGATACACACAGTCAAAGGCTTTAGTGTGTCAATGAAGCAGAAGTAAATGTTTTTTCTGGAATTCTATTACTTGTTCTATGATCCAATGGATATTGGCTATTTGATCTCTTGTTCCTCTGCCTTAGCTAAATCCAGCTTGAACATCTGGAAGTTCTTGGTTCACATACTGCTGAAACCTAGCTTGGAGAATTTTGAACAATGCTTTAATAGCATATGAGATGAGTGCAATTGTGCAGTAGTTTGAGCATTCTTTGGCATTGCTTTTCTTTGGGACTGAAATGAAAACTGACCTTTTCCAGTCCTGTGGCCACTGCTGAGTTTTTCAAATTTGCTGGCATATTGAGTGCAGCACTTTCACAGCATCATCTTTTAGGATTTGAAATAGCTCAACTGAAATTCCATCACCTCCACTAGCTTTGTTCGTAGTGAAGCTTCCTAAAACCCACTTGACTTCACATTCCAGGATGAGTGATCACACTGTCGTGGTCTGGGTCATGAAGATCTTTTTTGCATAGTTTTTCTGTGTATTCTTGCCACCTCTTCTTAATATTTTTTGCTCAGTTAGGTCCGTACTGTTTCTATCCTTTGTTGTGCCCATATTTGCATGAAATGTTCCCTTGATATCTCTAATTTTCTTGAAGAGATCTCTAGTTTTTCCCATTCTGTTGTTTTTCTCTATTTCTTTGCTTTGATCACTGAGGAAGGCTATCTTATCTATCCTTGCTATTCTTTGGAACTCTGCATTCACATGGGTGTGTCTTTCCTTTTCTCCTTTGCCTTTTGCTTCTCTTCTTTTCTCAGCTATTTGTAAGGCCTCCTCAGACAACTATTTTGTCTTTTTGCATTTTTTTCCCTTGGAGACTGTTTTGCTCATGGCCTCTTGTACAATGTTATGAATCTCTGTCCATAGTTCTTTAGGCACTATATCAGATCTAATCCTTTGAATCTGTTTGTCACTTCCATTGTACGATCATAAGATTTGATATAGGTCATACCTGAATGGTCTAGTGGTTTTCACTACTTCCTTCAATTTCAGTCTGAATTTGGCAAATAGGAGTTAGTTATCATCTGAGCCACAGTCAGCTCCTGGTCTTGTTTTTTCTGACTGTATAAAGCTTCTCCACCTTTGGCTGCAAATAATATAGTCAAGAATTATAATAATTCTTAATTTATAATATAATAATACTCCAATAATATTAATATTAATTAATGATATATAAATAGACCTTCCAGAACTAACACTAAAAACGTTGTCCTTTCCATTATAGGGGCTACTTGTTCAGCATTGTACAAAAACAAGATAACATGATTAGAAGAGGAATATTCAGAAATAAAAGGAAAGACAGGAATATGTACCTTAACAATTGCCTAAGCTTTGAAACAAAAGGATAAGGATTCATGAATATGTGTATTCAGTTTCATATGACTGAAGCCAAATCCAGGGCATGATGTCTCTGTAGCGGGCTGCAGTTTCAGACTAATATGGAATGTGGATCAGATTTATTTTTCCCTTGGAGACTGTTTTGCTCATGGCCTCTTGTACAATGTTATGAATCTCTGTCCATAGTTCTTTAGGCACTATATCAGATCTAATCCTTTGAATCTGTTTGTCACTTCCATTGTACGATCATAAGATTTGATATAGGTCATACCTGAATGGTCTAGTGGTTTTCACTACTTCCTTCAATTTCAGTCTGAATTTGGCAAATAGGAGTTAGTTATCATCTGAGCCACAGTCAGCTCCTGGTCTTGTTTTTTCTGACTGTATAAAGCTTCTCCACCTTTGGCTGCAAATAATATAGTCAAGAATTATAATAATTCTTAATTTATAATATAATAATACTCCAATAATATTAATATTAATTAATGATATATAAATAGACCTTCCAGAACTAACACTAAAAACGTTGTCCTTTCCATTATAGGGGCTACTTGTTCAGCATTGTACAAAAACAAGATAACATGATTAGAAGAGGAATATTCAGAAATAAAAGGAAAGACAGGAATATGTACCTTAACAATTGCCTAAGCTTTGAAACAAAAGGATAAGGATTCATGAATATGTGTATTCAGTTTCATATGACTGAAGCCAAATCCAGGGCATGATGTCTCTGTAGCGGGCTGCAGTTTCAGACTAATATGGAATGTGGATCAGATTTACCAGATGTATATTTACATGAGATACTGAGTCGCTCTCCATGAGGACAGAGGCAGACTGCTTCACTGGAGCTATTAATAGCACAGAGCTGGAGCCAGCATGCCTGAGTTTGAAGCTTGACTCTTTCTTTCATTCATTGTGTGACCTTGAACTAGTTAACCTTTCTCTGCTGCTGTTTCTTCATCTGTGAAATGAGGCTAATAAGAGTAATACATTCTTAGATCTGGAGTAAGAATGAGGGATCAATACTAATAAAGTATTTAGAATAGCATTTGGTACAGATTGTGGTTTTCCTTGGTGGCTCAGATGTCAGGAATTTTCTTGCAATGCAGGAGACCCAGGTTTGACCCCTGGGTCAGGAAGATCCCCTAGAGAAGGAAATGGCTACCCACTCCAGTATTCTTGCCTGAAGAATTCCATGAACAGAGGAGCCTAGCGTGTTACCATTCATGGGATCACAAAGAGGGACATGACTGTGTGACTTTCAATTTTCTTTTGGCACAAAATAAGTGCTTTATAAATGTTTTAAGTAAAGATAAGTTTTGCGGAATCAAACTTGACTCCATAAGAGAGTGTCAAGTTTGGAGAGAATAAATTATTTTAGTGTATGGGATATGATACCTAAATCCTTTACCAGCTCACCTCATACACTCATCTGTAGTTACTGGAGTTGGGGGGAATCTGTAATTTAAATCTATGACAGTGACTTTACCAAAAATTTGATAGAATTAGGGTGAGAGTAAAAATTAGCTTTACCAAGGAATAAAGGAAAAGATGGGCTGCCATGGTAGCTCAGATGGTAAAGAATCCGAAGACGAGGGTTTTATCCTTAGGTTAGGAATATCCCCTGGAGAAGGGAAAGGCAACCCACTCTAGTATTCTTGCCAGAATTCCATGGGCATAGGAGCAGAGGAACTTGGTGGGCTATAGTCTATAGGGTTGCAAAACGTCAGACACAACTCAGTGACTAACATACACACACACACACAAGGGAAAACATGAATAATCCTTAGCTTCTGTATCAAATGTATCACATATGTGTCCAGTATATTGAGATGTGGAATGCTGTGGAAGGGCTTATGTGGAGCTAGTTGAGGTGAGAGACATGGCACTTTAAGATGAGTGGCAGCAGCAGTAGTGCCCAGAGAGGTACTAACTCTACTGTATATACTAGAAAGATAACATGTAAACATGGATTAAAAACAATATTCCTCCCTTTATGTAGCTTTCAGCTGCTGGGATATATGGATATATGGTTATTTAATATTTTCATTTAAAATCATCATTAAGCTTCCCAGGTGGTGCTAGTGGAAGGACTTGCCTGAAATGTAGGAGACATAAAAGATACAGTTTGGATCCCTGGGTTGGGAAGTCACTTGGAGGAGGGCATGGTTACCCACTCCAGTATTCTTGCCTAGAGATTCCTAACCTGGTGGGCTAGAGTCCAAGAGTCAGGTTGGACACGACTGAAGCAGCTTAGCACAAGATCATCATCACTGTAATCATTCTCATCAGATTTCTGTAATTGTGGATTATATCCCTTTTTAAGTTTAGTATTAAAAACCAATTTTCTAACTTATTTTAGTGTTGTCACTCAAATGCTGGATGTTGACATATTAAAGGCCTCATTTTGTAGTTTAGTTTATCTGATTTTGTAGGTTATTTCAATGTATTCCTTAACATTTAAGTAGGAAAACACCTGAAGAGAATAGTGTTGCAAAAAAAGGAAATGTCTTAAGAATACGAAATCATATTTTTAAGCACAAAGGGAAGAAATAAGGAAGTGAAAAGGAGCAATATGAACAAATGTGAACCTCTTTCCAAAGACTTTAGAAGGTGAAAGCAAATGATTAAAAAAAGCTTCACAAAATAATCATTAAGAGGAATATTTGAAAAGCTACCATTTGATCCTCAGATCTTCTGCATAAAAGCCACTACAGTGTGATAGTTTTTATTCATCTTTACCTATAAATGATCTTTATGTTTAAGCTGTATATTATATATATCATATATTAAGTTTTATAGCTTGATGACTCTCATTGTCTCAACTAAAATTGAAACAGGAGAGGAGGGGTAAAGACACGATCTTAAAAGAAAGTGTTCTTGGTGGCTCAGAGTAAAGAATACACCTGCAGTGAGGACCTGGGTTCAATCCCTGGGTTGGGAAGATCCCTTGGAGAAGGGAATGGAAACCCACTTCAGTATTCTTGCCTGCAGAATTTCATGGAAAGAGGAACCTGACAGGCTCCAGTCCATGGGGTCTCAAAGAGTCAAATATGACTGAATGATTAAGTATGCACATGCATGTATATCCTTCAATTCAGTTCAGTCGCTCAGTCGTTTCCGACTCTTTGTAACCCCATGAATCTTAGCACACGAGGCCTCTCTGTCCATCACCAACTTCCAGAGTTCACCCAGACTGATATGCATTGAGTCGGTGATGCCATCCAGCCATCTCATCCTCTGTTGTCCCCTTCTTCTCCTGAGCCCAATCCCTTCCCAAATCAGGGTCTTTTCCAATGAGCCACTCTTCACATGAGGTGGCCAAAGTACTGGAGTTTCAGCTTTAGCATCAGTCCTTCCAATTAGCAGCTAGGACCGGTATCCTTTAGAAAGAACTTGTTGGATTTCCTTGCAGTCCAAGAGACTCTCAAGAGTCTACTTCAACACCACAGTTCAAAAGCATCAATTCTTTGGCATTCAGCTTTCTTCAGAGTTCAACTCTCACATTCATACATGACCACTGGAAAAACCACAGCCTTGACTAGATGGACCTCTGTTGTCAAAGTGATGTCTCTGCTTTTTAACATATTATCTATGTTGGTCATAACTTTCCTTACGAGGCATAAGTGTCTTTTAATTTCATGGCTGCAATCACCATCTGAAGTGATTTTGGAGCCTAAAAACTAAAGTCAGCCACTGTTTCCACTGTTTCCCTATTTACCATGAAGTGACGGGACTGGATGCCATGATCTTAGTTTCCTGAATGTTGAGCTTTAAGCCAGCTTTTTCACTCTCCTCTCTCACTTTCATCAAGAGGCTTTGTAGTTCCTCTTCACTTTCTGCCATAAGGGTGGTGTCATATGAATATTTGAGGTTATTGATATTTTTCCTGGTAATCTTGATTCCAGCTTATGCTTCTTCGAGCCCAGTGTTTGTCATGATGTATTCTGCATAAAAGTTAAATAAGCAGGGTGACAATAGACAGTTTTGATGTACTCCTTTTCCTATTTGAAATCAGTCTGTTGTTCCATCTCCAGTCTTAACTGTTGCTTCCTGACCTACATACAGGTTTCTCATGAGGCAGGTCAGGTGGTCTGGTATTCCCATCTCTTTCAGGATTTTCCAGAGTTTATTGTGATCCACACAGTCAAAGGCTTTGGCATAGTCAATAAAGCAGAAATAGATGTTTTTCTGGAACTCTCTTGCTTTTTTGATGATCCACCAGATGTTGGCAATTTGATCTCTAGTTCCTCTGCCTTTTCTAAAGCCAGTTTGAACATCTGGAAGTTCACAGTTCATGTATTGCTGAAGCCTGGCTTGGAGAATTTTGAGCATTACTTTGTGAGCATGTGAGATGAGTGCAATTGTGCAGTAGTTTGAGCATTCTTTGACATTGCCTTTCTTTGGGATTGGAATGAAAACTGACCTTTTCCAGTCCTGTGGCCAGTGCTGAGTTTTTCAAATTTGCTGGCATATTGAGTGCAGTACTTTCACAGCATCATCTTCCATGATTTGAAATAACTCAACTGGAATTCCATCATGTCCACTAGCTTTGTTCGTGTGAAGCTTTCTAAGGCCCACTTGACTTCACATTCCGGAATGTCTGGCTCTAGGTGAGTGATCACACCATCGTGATTATCTTGGTCATGAAGTCTTTTTTGTATAGTTCTTTTGTGTATTCTTGCCACCTCTTCTTACTATCTTCTGCTTCGGTTAGGTTCATATAATTTCTGTCCTTTATCGAGCCCATCTTTGCATGAAATGTTCCCTTGGTGTCTCTAATTTTCTTGAAGAGATCTCTAGTCTTTCCCATTCTGTTGTTTTCCTCTATTTCTTTGCATTGATCACTGAGGAAGTGTTTCTTATCTCTCCTTGCTATTCTTTGGAACTCTGAATTCAAATGATTATGTCTTTCCTTTTCTCCTTTGCTCCTCGCTTCTCTTCTTCATTTCAGTTCAGTCGCTCAGTCGTGTCTGACTCTTTGCGACCCCATGAATCGAAGTATGCCAGTCCTCCCTGTCTATCACCAACTGGTGGAGTTCACTGAGACTCACGTGCATTGAGTCAGTGATGCCATCCAGCCATCTCATCCTCTGTCATCCCCTTCTCTTCCTGCCCGCAATCCCTCCCAGCATCAGAGTCTTTTCCAATGAGTCAACTCTTCGCATGAGGTGGCCAAAGTACTGGAGTTTCAGCTTTAGCATCATTCCTTCCAAAGAAATTCCAGGGCTGACCTCCTTACTGGCTAGAACCAAATAGGTCCAAGAAAGCAGCAGATTTGACTTCTAGTAGATCTTGAGCCTCATTCTATGCTCATTGCAATATATTAGCATAAGTGACGTGACTCACCTACCAGCACCTTGACAATTCTAAAGGTAACTTTAAAAGGTCAAATTGTGGACAGTGGCTCAATTCTTGGAATCCTTGCCCCTTCCTGGAAATAATCGAAACAATCCTCCCACTCATTAGCCTATGAGATTACCCATCTCATAAAAACTAATCATGTCATATTTTGGGTCTTTCTCACCCTCTGAAATGGTCCACACTCTGTCTGTGGAGTGTATTTCTCTCTAAATAAATCCATTTCTTACCTACTATTCTGTCTTTCACTGTATTCTTTCTGTGACGTTTGGAATCTCAAATTTACAAGGAACAAAATGACAGTGGATCTTTTCTAGGTTACAGAGAGTTCTTTGTTTTATTATTTCGGGATATTGTAAATGACTATTTGCCAAATATGTAAATTCATCATTTTAAATATGTTCCACTTGATACTTTTTTCCTGATGATCAAAGAATTTGAAAAGTAAGAAAATTTAACAACAAAAATAAAAAGAAACAAATCAGAAATGTTATTTATGAATCCTCCTTTCACAGGCAAAAATATTTTCTACTTTGACATTTCCCTCCAGCTTATTACTTTTAAGATGACAACAGTATAGTTCTCTCATTTAAAAACAAATAAAATATGATAAAGACAATTGGAATTCAGGTGTTATAATTCGAGGCCAAAAGGCTGGCAGTGATAGCTGCATATTTGAATCCTGGGTCATAAATATATGTAACAGAGATATATATTAAGCAAACTGAAAACATTCAGCAACCAGAGGCTGGCAGGTCAGGATGGTTGGGGGCTGGCAGTTTGAAAGCTATTCCTCCTGCTAGTTTATCATCTACACTTCAGTGATCCTTATGGAAATGACCAATAAGCCAGACTGGTACAAATAAGTCCACTGAGGTATTTCTTAATACCCATTCTTATCAAATTGAATCACCATGGAACTAATCTTCTGCAAATTATTTCAGAGAGCTGACATTTTATGTGCACATTAAAGCTTCCTGGAAAGGGCCCATCAGTCTGGAAAGGGGCACAGCTGATTCGTGTCAGGTTTGAATTTGGTATTTATTAAGCTAAGTCTGTGTATATCCTTTAGTGCTGAGTGAAACACAGCTGTCCTTAACTGACTCAAGGTAGAGAAAGTAGGAGAAAGCAAAACAACTAGGAAAGATGAGAAAATACAATTTTATTTTAAAGTTAGAACACATAAGTGTGTTTAATAAGTTTGTCAGCATTTTGACTTCAGATAAATGTAGAAACAACACTGATTCAACAGGGTTTTAAAAAATGCAAATGTCAATACTGATTGCTTTGCTTTGTAATTATTTACTTCAATAATTACACTTTCTAAATCTAAAAGCCAGTGGAAAAAAAATCACTGTGTGAACACAATAAGACATGACAGCAGTGAAGCAGAATCTTTCAAGGTATGTCTGAATATAAAACAAACAGTAAATGTATCTAATATTTTCTTGAGATTTAAATAATACATCTGAGGTTATAATATGTGAAAAGTATTACCTTGGGCATTGTGGTGGTGTTGGTTTAGTCAATGAGTCATGTCTGAGTCTTGCACTTCAAAGTATGGTAGCTCACCAGGCTCCTCTGTCCATGGGATTTTCCAGGCAAGGAAACTGTGGTAGGTAGCCATTTCCTTCTCCAGGGAATCTTGCTGACTCAGGGATTAAACCCAGGCTCCTGCATTACAGGTGGATTCTTTACCAACCGAGCCACTAAAGAAGCCTTGGGTACTGTAGGAAGACACAAAGCTATAAGACATAGATATTATATTAAATACTAGAACTTCAGAGGGGAGGATATAGCAGGGATAACACAGGGTACCAGTTAGAGGGTAGAATCCTGGCTAACAAGACCTGTCATAGAGACACCATGTAGGATGCCATTACACACAATCAGAGCAATCTATTTCTCATTTATTTATATAAGCTTTATAGATTATATCCTATATATTTCCTTCTCTTTTCTTTTATGAATCTCCAAAATAATCCTGATATATGTTAGTGATTACCATTAAATCTATCATTTAGGAAGATACTGAGGTTCACAAAAGATACATGTTTTTAGCCACATGAAGTTTTGCTTTGACTCAGTGTGTTATAACTTCAGGGCCAAGGTTCTTATTGACATTCAGCACTGTTTCCCATGTAAAACTGAGTCCCTAGAATGCTTGAGTGAGGCGTGAAGTCGTTCAGTCATTTCTGACTCTTTGCGACCCCTTGGACTGCAGCCCACCAGCTCTGTCCAGGGGATTCTCCAGGCAAGAATACTGGAGTGGACTGCCATTTCCTTCTCCAGGAAATGCTTAAGTATTGTCAATTTTAAATAGTAAACATATTAAAGAACCTTTTTTTTTTTTTTGGTCTGATGAGATGGAACACTTTCTCACTTTACATTATACTTCATATTATACAGTGTGCATGTGTATGCTAAATTGCTTCAGTTATGTCAAACTCTTTGAGACTCCATGGACTGTAGCCTGCCAGACTTTCTGTCTATGGGATTGCCCAGGCAAGAATACTGGAATGGGTTGCTATGCCCACCTTCCTGACTGAGGGATTGAACCCACATCTCTTATGCCTCCTGCATTGGCACTCAGGTTCTTTATCACTAGTGCCACCTGGGAAGTCCATTATATAGGAACTGCATTGATTCTCTGAGCCTAATGTTTATATTAAACATACCCAGACTAACACTTTGGTGTATGTAGTTTTCATTTTCACTTCTTACTATTTCAGAACTGCTAAGCTAACTATGATCTTTCTATCATTAAATTCTAAGGATTTTTTCATGCCGTATTATTTTTGAGTGTGTGCTTAGTTGTGTCTGACTCTTTGTGACTCCATGGACTGTAGCCCACCAGACTCTCTTGCTCATGAGATTTTCTAGGCAAGAATACTAGAGTGGGTTACTGTTTCCTCCTCCTGACCCAGGAATCAAACCCATGTCTCTTGCCTTTCTTACATTGGCAGGCATGGTTTCTACCATAATTTTACCATTGCACCATCTGGGAAGCCTTATTATAATCCCAAACATCACCAACTATACTCATCAACTTCCTTTCTGCAATACTCCCTTCTCCTGGTTTTCTCCTACTTCTTAAATTATATCCATTCATCTCTTTTTCCAGTTTGTCTCTTCTTCTCAATGTCTGAGTTCCTCAAGTGAGTCCTACAGCATTTACCCCTATAATTCCTCTCCTGGGAATCTAATCATAACTGACAGCTTTAGTTATCAATTATACACAGATAACTTCCAAATTTAAATCTCCATCCAGACCTCATCCCCAGACACCATGTTTGTATATTTGTCTAACTTTCTGATAGTTTCTCTTTGATATTTGAAAGATATCTCAACTTAGTTCTTCCAAATTAAATTTATCATCTTCCTCCAATACCTCCCAGTCATTCTAGCCTAGAGTTTTCCATTTCAGAGATTAGTACCACCATCCAATTAACTGTAAAAACTAGAAACCTAGAATTCATCCCTCACCCTTATTCCAAGCTCCTATTATTCAGTCCATCTCCAAAACTTCTTTTTTTAACCACTGCTTGTTAATTAGTTGCTAAGCTGTATTTGACTGTTTTGTGACCCCATGGATTATAGCCTGCCAGACTCTGTCCATGGGATTTCCCAGGCAAGAATACAGGAGCAGGTTATCATTTCCTTCTCCAGGGGATCTTCCTGACCCAGGAATCCAACCTGTGTCTCTTGCATAGACAAGAGGAATCTTTACCACTGAGCCACCAGGTAAGCCCTTTTACCCATTAAATGTGCTTTAAATCTTCTTTTTCTCTCTCCACATCCATCATAGCTACACAGTTCACACTTGGACTGCTGCAGGAGTTTTCTTATTTGTTCAAAACTTTGACTTGCTCAACCTCCTCCCTCCCATATGGCCTCTAGAAGGTAAAGAGAAGTGTATTTTTCAGAGGAAAATAGAATTGATATGAATATGTCACAACTTGTGTTCCTACTTAAAGCCTTTGATGCCTTTCTTCTGGCCCTTATGACAGAAAACTGAAATCTTCAACACCACATGCAGTCCACCACACAGTGAGCCCCTCATCTACCTTTCTATCCTACTCTGTCTCAGTCTCCAACTTCCATTTCAGTCACAATGAACTGCACACTTTCTTGTATATACCATGATGCTTCCTACTACAGAGTGGGGGCAATTCATTTTCTTCCCTCATGAATTCTTACTCTTTTTTTTTTTTTTAAAGTTCCCCCTAGTTATTCTTAAGATCTCAACTTAACTGTCTTCTTCAAGGAAGATATCACCACTTTATTAAGATGACTTAATAAAGTCATCCACTTTTCTATAATGATGCAATTTATGGTTGAATTTTTATGTTCATTTAATATTAATTTCTATATTTTCCTACTAGTTATCCATAAAATAGGGACATTATTTGTTTAGTGTTTTGCTCACCATTGTATCACTAGTGCCTAACATAGTTTCTATCAATTATAGCTATACAATATATTATTTTTGAATGAATGAATGAAGAATACACA
>SJYC01060604.1:0-16775 GCA_006408675.1 Madoqua kirkii | reverse complement strand
ATATTAAGCTAAATCACTTGAAGATCACACAACATTGTAAATCAACTATATTTCAGTTTTCTTAACATGCTTTCTTTTAATATGTCATTTCTTTTGGCTTTTCTAAACATTATTTTGTATTTATTTATTTTTATTGGAGTATAGTTGCTCAACAATGTTGTACCAGTTTCTGCTGTACAAAAAGGTGAACCAGTTACATGTATATTTATATTCACTCCTTTTTAGATTTCCTTCCCATTTAAGTAATCACAGATCACTGAGGAGAGCTCTCTGTGCTATACAGTAGGGTCTCATTAGTTATCTTTTTTTACATAGTAGTGTATATATAGTATAGGCATTTTAACAATATTGATTCTTCCAATCCATGAACATGATATATCTTTCCATTTTAAAACTCAACATTCAGTAAACTAAGATCATAGAATCTGATCCCATCACTTCATGGCAAATAGAAATGGAAACAGTGATAGATTTTCTTTTGGGGGGCTCCAAAATCACTGCAGATGGTGACTGAAGACATGAAATGAAAAGATGCTTGCTCCTTAGAAGAAAAGCTATGACCAACCTAGACAGCGTATTAAAAAGCAGAGACATTACTTTGCCAAGAAGAGTCCATCTAGTCAAAGCTATGGTTTTTCCAGTAGTCATGTATGGATGTGAGAGTTGGACTATAAAGAAAGCTGAGTGTCGAAGAATTGATGCTTTTTAACTGTGGTGTTGAGAAAGACTCTTGAGAGTCCCTTGGAAAGCAAGGAGATCCAACCATTCCATCCTAAAGGAAATCAGTCCTGAATACTCATTGGAAGGACTGATGCTGAAGCTGAAGCTTGAATACTTTAGCCACCTGATGTGATGAGCTGACTCATTTGAAAAGACTCTGATGCTGGGAAAGATTGAAGGCGGGAGGAGAAGGGGATGACAGAGGATGAGATGGTTGGATGGCATCACTGACTCGATGGATATGAGTTAGAGCAAGCTCCAGGAGTTGGTAATGGACAGATCAGTCACTACTTAGTCACTGAACTATGTCTTCTTCGATTTCTTTCATCAATATCTTGTCGTTTTTCGAGTACATGTTTTTTTGTCTCCTTAGGTTAGTTTATCCCTATTTTATTCTTTTTGATGCTATGGTAAATAGAATTGCTTCTTGAAATCATCTTTCTGATCTTTCACTGCTAGTGTATATAAATGCAACAGTTTCCTCTGTATTAGGTTTGTAACCTGCAACTTTACCAAATTCATTCCTGTGTTCTAGTAGTTGCTGGTAGCATTCTTATGATCTTCTGCGTATAGTACCATGTCATATGCAAACAGTGACAGCTTAGCTTCTTTTCCAGTTTGCAGTCCCTTTACTTCCTCTTCTTCTCTGACTGCTGTAGATAGGACTTCCATATCTATGTTGAATAAAAGTGGTAAGAGTGGGCATCCTTGTCTTATTCCTGATCTTAGAGGAAATGCTTTCAGCTTTTCACCATTGAGTATGATGCTAGCTGTAGGTTTTTCATATGTGGCATTTATTATATTGAGGCATGTACCCTCTATGTCCACTTTCAGGAGAGTTTTTATCATAAATAGGTACTGCACTTTGTCAAAATCCTTTTCTGTATCTATGGAGATGATCATGTGGTTTTTATTCTTCAATTTGTTCATATAATGCAATATAATGATTGATTTACTAGTGCTGAAAAATCCCTGGGATTGTTGAATTCATCCCTGGGATGAATCCCACTTAACTATCGTGTGTGATATTTTTAATGTATTATTGAATATAGATTGCTAGTATTTTGTTGAGGATTTTACATCTATGTTTATCAGTAATATTAGCCTGTAATTTTCCTTGTGTGTGTGTCATATCTTTGCCTTTTTTGTTATCAGGGTGATGGTTACCTCATAAAATTTCCTGGGGTATTTTCCTTCCTCTGTGACTTTTTGGAACAGTTTCAGAAGTATACGTGCTCATTCTTCTCTAAATGCTTGCTAAAATTTTCCTGTAAAGCCATCAGGCCCTAAACTTTTGTTTGTTGGGAGATTTTTAATTACACTTTCCATATCAGTGCTTGTGATTGATCTGTTCACATTTTCTATTTCTTCCTGGTTCAGTCTAGGAACATTACACCTTTCTAAAAATTGGTCCATTTCTCCCAGGTTGTCTGTTTTATTGACATACTGTTTTTAATGGTAGTCTTTTATGATTCTTGGTATTTCTGTATAATCAGTTGTAACTTCTTCTCTTTTTTTTTAAATTCTCATTTTACTAATTTGAGTCCTCTGTTTTTTTGGTTTTTTTTTTTCCCCTTGATTAGGCTGGATAATAATTTATCATCTTGTTCTTATGTTTTCAAAGAACGAGCATTTAGTTTCATTAATCTTTATGATTGTTTTATTTGTCTCTATTTCATTTATTACTGTTCTGATCTTTATGATTTCCTTCCTTTTACTAGATTTAAGTTTTGTTTGTTCTTCTTTTACTAGTTGTTTTAGGTGTAAGGTTAGGATGCTTGTTTGAAATTTTTCTAGTTTCTTGAGGTAAGACTGTATTGCTATAAAATTCCCTCTTATAACAGCTTTTGCTGCATCCCATAAGTTTTGGACCACTGTGCTTTCATTTTCCTTTGTTTCTAGGTTTTTAAATTTTTTATTATTATTTTTTTCTAATTCAATGGTTGGATAGTAGCATATTGTTTAGCCACCATATTGTTTACATTTCTTAGAGTTTTGTTTTGTTTTGTTTTGTTTTGTAGTTTATTTCTAATCTCTTAGTGTTGCTGTCAGAAAAGATGTGTGACATGATTTTGATTTTCTTATATTTGCCAAGGCTCACCTTGTGGTCCTGTATGTGGTCAATACTGGAGAATGTTCCATGTGCACTTGAGAAAAAATGTGTAGTTGGGTGCTTTTTGGTGGAATTCTCTATAAATATCAATCAAGTCCAATTATCTAAAGTGTCATTTAAGGCTTGTGTTTCGTTATTGATTTTCTATCTGTATGATCTGTCCATTGATGAAAGTAGGGTATTAAAGTCCTCCACTATTATTGTGTTACTGTTGACTTCTGCATTATGGTTTTTAGCATTTGCCTTATATACTGAGGTACTTCTTTTTTGGGTACATAAATATTTAAAATTGTTATATCTTCTTCTTGGATTGAACCCTTGATCATTACATAGTATTCTTCTTTGTCTCTTATAAAAGTCTTTGTTTTGAAGTCTATTTTGTCTGATATGAGTATTGCAACTCCAACTTTCTTATGATTTCCATTTTCACGGAATACCTTCTCCCATCCTCTTTCAGGCTGTTAAGTGTCTGTAGTTATGAAATGGGTCTCTTATAAACAACCCATATATATAGTTTTTGTTTTTCCATCAACTCAGCCAGTCTGTCTTTTGGTTGGTGCACTTTTTTTTTTCTATTTACATTTAAGGTTAAGTATCAATAGATATGATCGTGTTACTATTTTTTCAATTATTTTGTGTTTATTTTTTTGCAGATCATACCCTTTTATTGTGTTTCCTGCCTAGAGAAGTTCCTTTAGCATTTGCTGTAAAACTAGCTTAATGGTGCTGAATTCTCTTAACTTTTGCCTGTCTGGAGAGCTTTTGATTTCTCCTTCAAATCTGAAGGAGTCATGCTAGGTATTCTTGGTTGTAGGCTCCTTTTCATCTTTGGAATATATCATACCGTTCCATTCTGACTTGTAGAGACTCTGTTGAGAAATCAGATGATAACATGAGTTTTCTCATGGATGTTATTTTTCTTATTTCCACTGTTACTTTTAATAATTTATATTTGTCTTTAATTTTTGTAAGTTTGATTACTATGTGTCTTGATGTGTTCCTCCTTGGGGTTATCCTGCCTGGTACTCTCCGTGGTATCTGGACATGGATGATTTGTTTCCTTTTCCATGTTGGGGGATTTTTCAGCTACCATTCTCTTCAAGTATTTCCTTGGTTCTTTTCTCTCTGTCTTCTCCTTCTGCGACTCCCTACAATTTGAATATGGGTGAACTGAATGTTGTCTCAAAGCTTTGCTAGATGTCTCTTCATTGTTAGCTTCTAGATGTCTTTTCATTCTTTTTTTTTCTGTATTCAGTTTTGCAGCCTTGAGTTCCACCATTCTATCTTCCAGGTCACTTATTTTTTCTTCTGCCTCAGTTACTCTGCTATTAATTCCTTCTAGTATATTGTTCATCTACATTTGTTTGTTCATTAGATCATTTAGGTCCTTAGTAAACATTCCTTGCATCTTCTCAATCTTTGTCTCCAATCCTTTTATCTGAGATCCTGAATCATCTTTATTATTGTTATTCTGAACTGTTTTTCTGGAAGATTGCCGATCATTTCATTTAGTTGTTTTTCTGCGTATTGATCTTCTTCCTTCATTCCTATTTCTTTTCATTTCGGGAAGCTTTCTGTGATTGAGGCATTAGTTGTGGAAACTGATAGACTGTAGTTTTTATTTCCTCTCTCTTCTTTCTGCTGGATGAGAATAAGAGGCTTCTGTAAGCTTCTGTAATAGTGAGTAATTACTCATTGTGGAGAAAAGTGGATCTTGCTCTCAGTTCTGTTCAGTTCACTCACTCAGTCATGTATGACTCTTTGAAATCATATTTCCTCTCTCTACCCACTGCTGGATGATAATAGGCTTCTGTAAGCTTCTGAATAGTGGGTAGTGATTCACTGTGAAGAAAATAGGTTTTGCTCTCAGTTAAGCTCAGTTCACTCACTCAGTCATATGTGACACTTTGAAGTCATATCCAATGAGTCACTGATGTCATCCAACCATCTCATCTCTATTGTCTTCTCTTCCTGCCTTTAATCTTTCCAGGAATCAGGGTCTTTTCCAATGACTCAATTATTCACATCAGGGAGCCAGGTTATTGGAGCTTCAGTTTCAGCATCAGTCCTTCCAATGAATATTCAAGACTGATTTCCTTTAGTATTGACCTCCTTGCTGTCCAAGGGACTGTCAAGAGTCTTCTCCAACACCACAATTTAAAAGCATCAGTTCTTTGGCACTCAATTTTCTATATAGTCCAACTCTCACATCCATGCATGACTACTGAAAAAACAATAGCTTTGACTACATGGACATTTGTTGGCAAAGTAATGTCTTTGCTTTTTAATACGCTGTCTAGATTAGTCATAGCTCTTCTCAGAAGCAGCAAGTGTCTTTTAATTTCATGTCTTCAGTCACCATCTGCAGTGATTTTGGAGCCCCCAAAATAAAATATTGCACTGTTTCCATTGTTTCCTCATCTGCTTGCCATGAAGTGATAGGACTGGATGCCATGATCAGGGTTTCTTAAATGCTGAGTTTAAGCCAACTTTTTTCACTCACCTCTTTCACTTTCATCAAGAAACTCTTTGGTTCTTCATTTTCTGCCATAAGAATGATGTCATCTACATATCTGAGGTTACTGATATTTCTCAAAGCAAATTAATTCCAGACTGTGTTTTATCTAACCCAGTATTTTGCATGATGTACTCTGCATAGAACTTGAATAAGTAAAATGGCAATATATTTCCTTCCCAATTTGGAACCAATCTTTTTCCCATGTGCAGTTCTAACTACTGCTTCTTGACTTGAATACAGATTTCTCAGGAGGCTGGTAAGGTGGTCTGACATTCTCATCTCCTTTAGAATTTTCTACAGTTTGTTGTGATCCATGCAGTCATAGGTTTTGACATAGTCAATAAAACTGAAGTAAATGTTTCTGTAGAACTCTCTTGCTTTTTACACCATCCAATGGATGTTGGCACTCTGACCTCTGGTTGCTCTGTATTTTTTAAATTCAGGTTCAACATCTGGATGATTCATATACTGTTGGAATCTGGCTTGCAGAATTTTGAGCATTACTTTGCTAGCGTGTGAGATGAGTACAACTGGGCAATAGTCTGAACATTCTTTGGCATTGCCCTTCTTTGAGATTGAAATGAAAACTGACCTTTTCAAATGCTGTTGCCACTGCTGAGTTTTTCAAAATTGCTGGCACATTGAGTGCAGCACTTTCATAGTATCATCTTTCAGGATTTGAAATAACTTAGCTGGAATTCCATCACCTCTACTAGCTTTGTTGGTTAGTGATGCTTCCTAAGGTCCATTTGATTTACTTTCCAGAATGATTCACTTTAGGTGAGGGATCACTCCATCATGATTATCTGGGCCATGAAAAAAAATTTTAATAGATTTTCTGTGGATTCTTGCCACCTCTTCTTCTTTATATTTTCTGCTTCTACTAGGTCCATGTCATTTCTGTTTTTCATTGTACCCATCTTTGCATGAAATGTTCTCTTGGCATCTATAATTTTCTTGAAGAGATCCCTTGTCTTTCTCATTCTGTCATTTTCCTCTTTTTTTTTTTTTTTTTGCATTGATCACTAAGGAAGGCTTTCTCATCTCTCCTTGCTATTCTTCGGAGTTCTGCATTCAGATGAGTATATCATTTCTTTTCTCCTTTGCCTTTAGTTTCTATTCTTTTCTCAGCTATTCATAAGGCCTCCTCAGGCAACAATTATGATTTTTTCATTACTTTTTCTTGGAGATGATCTTGATCCCTGCCTCCTGTACAATGTCATGAACCTCCATCCATAGTTCTTCAGGTATCTGTCTAGCAGATCCAATCAATTGGATCAATTTGCCACATCCACTGTATAAGCATTAGGGATTTGATCTAGGTCATACCTGAATGGCCAATGGGAAAGTGATTTTCCACACTTTCTTCAATTTAAATCTGAATTTGGCGATACAAGATGAATGATCTGAGCTACAGTCAGATCCAGGTCTTGTTTTTACTGACTATATAGAACCTTTCCATCCTTGGTCGCAAAGAATATATCCAATCTGATTTTGGTATTGAACATGTAGTGATTCCATATGTAGAGTACTCTCTTGTGTTGTTAGAAGAGGGGCTTTGTTATGACTAGTGTGTTCTCTTAGCAAAATTCTGTTAGCCTTTGTCCTGATTCATTTTGTGATCCAAGACCAGATTTGCCTATTGTGCCAGGTGTTTCTTGACTTCTTACTTTTTGCATTCCCGTCCCCTACAATGAAAAGGACATCTTTTTTGAGTGTTAAGTCTAGGACATCTTGTATGACTTCATAGAACCACTAAACTTTTTTCAGCATTACTGATTGGGGCATAGACTTAGATTACTGTGATACTGAATGGTTTGCCTGAAAATGAACAGAGATCATTCTGTCATTTATTAGGATGCACCCAATTACTACATTTCAGACTCTTGCTTACTATGAGGGCTACTCCATTTCTTCTAAGGTATTCTTTTCACAGTTGTATATATAATAGTCATCTTAATTAAATTCACCCATTCCAGTACATTTTACGTCACTGATTTCCAAAATGCTGATGTACACTCTTGCCATCTCCTGTTTGACCTTTTCTAATTTACAGATACAACATTCCAGGTTCCTAAAGAATATTGTCTTTTAGAGCATCAAACTTTACTTCCATCACCAGTCACATCCACAACTGGTATTGTCTTCACTTTGGCTCAGTCTCTTCCTTCATTTGGGGGTTATTTCTCCATTCTTCTCTGGTAGCATATTGGTCACCTAGACACCTGGGGATATTATCTTTAGTGGCCTATCTTTTTACCTTTTCGTACTGTTCTCAAGGCAAGAATACTGAAGTGTTTTCCCTTTCTCTCCGTTAGTGGACCGTGCTTTATCAGAACTTTCCACCAAGACCTGTCCTTCTGCAGTGGCCTTACATGGATGGCTCTTAATTTCATTGAGTTAGGCAAAGCTGTGATCCATGTGGTCAGTCTGATTAGTTTTCTGTGATTGTGGTTTTTATTCTGTCTGCTCTCTGAGGGACAAGTATAAGAGGCTAATGGAAGCTTTCAAATGGGAGAGACTGATTCTAGGAGAACTAGGTCATGCTTTCATATGAGGGTTGCATGGAGTTGGAGCAGAAGCTGCTCAGTGCTGGAGTGGCGGCTACATGACACTGGAGTGACTTTGAGGAGATGCCCATTGTTCTGGGGCAAAGGAGAAGCCCAAGCAAGATGGTAGGAGGGGCAAAATTGCATTTAGAATCAAACATCATACCAGCGAGAGGCACTAAGAGGGCTCAAACAACCCTTGTGTGCAACTGAGACAGAACATCATTTGAGTATCTCCTGTGGAGATATGCGTCAGCAGTGGACAGCCATAGGGCCTGGGGTTCTGGGTGCAGCACACTAGGATATGGCATAAACCCTTTTAGAGGAGGTCACCATTAATCCCAACTACCAGAACCTACACAGGGTTGGGAAATAGACTCTTAGAGGGAACAAACAGAACCTGCATGCACCAGGACCCAGGAGAAAGGGGCAGTGATCCCATAAGAGACTGACCAGGACTTGCTCCTGAGTGTTCAGGAGTCTCTTGCAGAGATATGGGTTGGCAGTGGTCTGCTGCAGTGTCGGGGGAACTGAGTGTGGCAGTGTGTTCATGGGATCCTTTGAAGGAGGTAGCCATTATCTACATTGCCTCCACCACAGTTTGGCCCCAGGTAAATAACAGGGAGGGAACACAACCCCACTCTTCAACAAAACATTGGATTAAAGATTTATTGAGCATGGGTCTAGACATCAGAACCAGACCTAGTTTCCCCTCAGTCAGTCTCTCTCATCAGGAAATTTCCATAAGCCTTTCATCCTTCTCTATCAGAGGGCAGACAGACTGAAAACCACAGTCACAGAAAACTAATCAATCTGATCACATGGATCACAACCTTGTCTGACTCATTGAATATATGAACCATTGTCTCTGATTCTCCCTCAATTCCCCACTGCAGAGTTCACCTGAGAAAGATACCTGAACTGTGCAACCCTCCTCTATTCCCCTAAATGTCTCCTTCATATGTTATATATATTTATATGTTTGCGGTACATGCTGGATACTTACTATAATTTTCAGCCCAACAGTATCAGTACTTTTGTTCAAATTCTCATTGTGCTTCTTGTTTTGAGACAATTGAATTAGTTTTTTATTAGTGCTGTAAAAAAATGCACTTACTTCTTGGAAGAAAAGTTATGACCAACCTAAATATCTTATTGAAAAGCAGAGACATTATTTTGCCAACAAAGATCCGTCTAGTCAGGCTATGGTTTTTCCAGTGGTCATGTATAGATGTGAGAGTTGGACTGGGAAGAAAGCTGAGTGCCCAAAAATTGATACTCTTGAACTGTGGTGTTGGAGAAGACTCTTGAGAGTCCCTCTGGCTGCAAGGAGATCTGACCATTCCATTCTGAAGGAGATCAGCCCCGGGGATTTCTTTGGAAGGAATAATGTTAAAGCTGAAACTCCAATATTTTGGTCACCTCATGCGAAGAGTTGACTCATTGGAAAAGACTCTGAAGCTGGGAGGGACTGGGGCAGGAGGAGAAGAGAATGACAGAGGATGAGATGGCTGGATGGCATCACCGATTCAATGGACGTGAATCTGAGTGAGCTCCGTGAGATGATGATGGACAGGTAGGCCTGGCGTGCTGTGATTCATGGGGTCGCACAAAGTCAGACACAACTGAATGACTAAACTGAACTGGAAAAAAAAAAAATATATATATATATATAACACATTTAGCTAGTTACAACAATATTGTTATTTTAAGTTTTGGAAGACAGAAGTCCAAAATTAGCTTCACATAACCAAAGTCAAGGCATCTGGAGGGCCAGTTTCTTCTGGAGCCTTGAGGGAAAAATCATGCCTTCCCTGGACTCCTTAGGTCATTTGCATACCTATTGGCTCAGGGTCCTTCGTCTATCACCAAAACCAGCAACTGTGTTATCTGGACCCAGTGCTTCCTTCAGCACACCTTTGCCTCTGATTCCCCTGCCTCTCTTTGCCCTCTTATGTACTAAGTGATTACATGGGGCCAACATTATAATCCATGATAATTTTCTGATGCCAGAATCCTTCATTTAATCACATCTGCAAAGTCTTTGGTCATTTCATGCAATAAAATGGATCAGGGATTGTTGTTTTTGTTGTTTTGTCACTAAATTGTGTTTGACTCCTTGCGACCTCTTGGACTGCAGCCTATCAGAAAATTCCATCCTTTGGATTTCCTAAGTAAGAATACTGAAGTGGGTTGCCATTTTCTGTCCAGGGTATCTTCTTGACCAATGATGGAACCTGCATCTCTTGCATTGTCTCCAGGATTATTTTTTGCATTGCAGGTAGATTCTTTACCAATGCAACACTAGGGATCAAAGATTAGGACATGTAAAACTTAGAGACAACATTATTGGGTTGTAACTGAACAATATCAGATGAGCACCTTGTATAAAACTAAAAATTAATTAGGACTTCTTTCCTTTCTTTCTCTGTTAGAGAAATACTCAAAATTCCTAGTCACTTTAAGTTGAAACATTTTTTACATACTTTATTTATTTTCTATTTAAAATTACATTAAGGTATACTTGAACTGCATGGAGATCCAACCAATCCATCCTAAAAGAAATCAGTCCTGAAAGTTCACTGGAAGGACTGATGTTGAGCTGAAACTCCAGTATGTTTGCTACCTGATGCGAAGGGCCAATTCATTGGAAAAGACCCTGATGCTGGGAAAAATTGAAGACAAGACGAGAAGAAGGCAGCACAGGATAAGATTGTTGGATAGCATCACCAACTCAATGGAAATAATATTTAGTAAACTCTTGGAGACAGTGGATGACACGGGAGCCTGGTGTGCTACAGTCCATGGGGAAACCAAGATTTGGATATGACTTAGCAGCTGCACAACAACAACAGCAACAACTATAGACAAATCTTAGAGTTGAAATATCTTCTTTGAAGTTCTACTCTTCCCTGAGCTCCTGGCTTAATGCAAATGTCAATGCCACTGGGTTGCAAGAAACAATACATAATTGTTTTGTGCCACTAAGTACTGAAAATATATGGTTTGCAGCAGCAGATAACTGAAAGACACCTTGGCAGCATTATATTTAGTGATGTTTTTCTCAGTGCATTGTGAAGCAAGCCCAATTACGACATTAAAGCATGGTACATATGAAAAAAATGTTCATGTAGGTTGAGGTAAAACAAACAGAGCATAGAAGATCTCATATTTTAATTTCCTCTCTTTTTTTTAAATTTACATAAATCATCTTATGTGATTAGGATTTGTTTTAACTTGTATATGTGATGGACTCCCAGAATCTGTTCACATTTCACAAGTCAAATAGATTAACTTGACATTCTATGTGGAGTTGTTCTCAGGTAGAAAATTTCACTCCTTGATTTTTTTCCTCACAATTTAGTATAAATGGGTATAACTCTCTTTATGTTACAGAAACCCTTCTTTCATTCAGCTTTGAAAGATTAATGAAAGCAAAAGATGTTTCATTCAGCCTCAGCAACCAAATAATTAAGCCAAATATTGACACTTGTTCTGGAAATAAAGAGCTAAGTTTCCAGGAATGGATGTTTTTATACTTACACCTGAGAGATCGCCATTCAAGGCATTGAATTTGCTCTTAATTGATGTTTATATTGTTGGCAGTTACATGTAATATCCAATTCTATTGCCTTTTCTGCTTAGATTAACATACCCTACAGTGCAAACTGAGAGATTTCCAGGTCAATAGTGCCAGGTTAACATGACTGAAAGTAAAGTAGCACATCACTCCTACTGAGTCAGGGATAATTCTCAACCCCTGTGCATTGTTTCATTAAACCAATAAGACAGAACTATAATCTTGTCATTATACTGCCTTTCAGAAGCAGTAATAATAAGCATAGTGGGTTTAATTAAGTTGACTAAACCTACTTGACCCAGTGTTACAATTGTTCATTATTTACCCACATCATTGTAGGGAGCCAAGTTGGCATTCACCTCAAGGAAAAGCCAGATAATTTCATAGGACCTGTCGTGCATAGTAGTCTAAGGCTCTTGGGTTAAGCAATGAAAATGAACTCATTATATCTCATGTACTGATACACAGGCAGCTTCATTACAGGGAACATAGTAACAGTTGCAGATCTGAGCTCTGAATCACAGCACTTTCATCAGTTCCCAGGTCTGCTGCTTTTCAGATCAGAAACTTTGAGAAAGTCCCTTAAAGTCCCTGTATGTGAGCTTCTGAACTTCTAAAAAGGTAAAATAGAAAATACTTTATAATACTACCATGAGTACTAAGTATTTTCATAAAGTGTTACATAAAGTATTCAATAAGTATCTGCATTTAGGTACCCACTATATGTTATGCATTATCATTTCTTTTATAGCATTACTATGAGCATTAATTTAATCATTTGGAAGAAAAAAAGTGAACAAAAGCTATCTCTTAATGAAGTTTATCTTGTCCTGGTCTTGCCCAAACCAGCTAAGCATTATCTGATGTCCAACAAGTTGTATGATTTCCCACTGTTATTTTAAATTTCAAGCTACTCACATTCACTGGTTGGGGAAATTCTGTGAAAATTATGTTAATAACATTAATATGATCAAGATAAACAGGTTTGGAGGGCTATATTGGACAGGAAAAGTAAAGATTTTTGTTGTTGTTGTTGTTAATTTCAAGTGATCGAGTGGACTTACTCTTGTCACTATTTAATATGTTTTCCATATTATTATAGGCCTCTATGGTTTCTAAAGTATAGAGACTATAAATTCTGATGTCTTTGAAACATATTATTTAGAGAGAAAATGAACATCCTTTTTACAAGTTTCCTTGAGTTGCCACAACAAAGTAGTATAAACTAGTGACTTAAAACAGTAAATAATCATCTCACAGTTTTGGAGCCTAAACAAAAAGCCAAGGTAACAATAGGTCTAAAATCTCTTGATGTTCTCAGAGAAAATCTGACCAAGACTTTTAGTTTCTGTATCACTAGCAACCCTTGATGCAGTTCACGCTCATGTCCCTGACTCTGCCATCACCAGGTATTCTCCATGGCCATCTTCTTAGAAGGCCCACCAGTCGTGTAGGATTAGGGCCCATCCTACTGCAGTAGGACCTAAATTTAAGTAATTACATCTGCAACCACGCTGTTGTAAATAAAAGATCACATTTCTAAGATATGGGCTAGAATTTCAACCTATCTTTTTAAAAGGACACAACATCACTCATACACCTGTCTAGAAGAGAGAAGAGGAATTCTTGGTCTCAACTGAACAAGAAATTTCTGGCAATTTTGCATCTATACATGGCAGATTTTATAAGACCATGTTAGGCAGATTGATGACAAGAAACTCTATGTGCTTTCCACCTCACAGAATGTCCAATCTGTCTAGCAAAAGATACAAACTATGAAACAGATTTAATTACATCTGCAACCACGCTGTTGTAAATAAAAGATCACATTTCTAAGATATGGGCTAGAATTTCAACCTATCTTTTTAAAAGGACACAACATCACTCATACACCTGTCTAGAAGAGAGAAGAGGAATTCTTGGTCTCAACTGAACAAGAAAATTTCTGACAATTTTGCATCTATACATGGCAGATTTTATAAGACCATGTTAGGCAGATTGATGACAAGAAACTCTATGTGCTTTCCACCTCACAGGATGTCCAATCTGTCTAGCAAAAGATACAAACTATGAAACAGATAACCTGTAGTTTCTCCAATTCAATGCTTTTGTTTTAATATTTGTGCAATTCTTTTGGAATCTAGCCATTTTACATTCTTAGATGATGGAGTAGAGGAGTCCCACAATTTGACTTTTTTTTCCCCCCAAGTGCCTTGCAAAAAATACTGTATATTAAGTATGTGTACTATATGCAAAGTATATATACTCTGTATAAAATATACTCTGTTCACCCTCATATCGTAGTATGACTATACTGATAATTCATTGCTAGCCATTTAATAACAGCCTCCTTTATTGCTGCTGCTGCTGTTAAGTTTCTTCAGTCATGTCTGACTCTGTTCGACCCCATAGACCACAGCCCACCAGGCTCCTCTGTCCATGGGTTTCATCCTCTAGGCAAGAATACTGGAGTGGATTTCCATTTCCTTCTCCAATACGTACATGCATGCTAAGTCGCTTCAGTCGTCTCTGACTCTGTGTGACCCCATAGACCATAGCCCACCAGGCTCTTTTGTCCATGGGATTCTCTAGGCAAGAATACTGGACTGGGTTGCCATTTTCTTCTCCAAACAGCCTCTTTTACAGTCTGCTAATTTGGAGGAATAGAATTAAGAAATAACTTCAATGTGAATTTGGAGCACTGTTGTGACCTGGATATAGACAGGTACATGGAAATTCTCTGTCCTAAAATTCCTAAGCCTGTCATTATAATTTACCATGGCAAGAGTTTTCCTATATACATCCAGTTTAGGATAAATTTCCATGCCTTTTACTCATAAAAGCAAAGTTTATTCATTTATTGGGGATGTTCTTGTTACATTTTCCTCCTATCAGTTCAGTCTTAATTAGATTATAATTAAGCTATAGTCCTTCTTTTATTTTTCAATAATGTCCCTTTATAAATCATATTGTTCCAATCACATTTGATTATACACTCAAGTCAGAACAAAGATCCTCCATGAATATCAGAAATTTTTAAAATCATGTGTTAATTAGCTATGGTAGCCTTACTTCTGAAGTTTCTGATTTATCATGGCACAACTATTGAACAGTGTGATGTAATTCTTAATGTTTAAATACATTTTAGAGAAGACTTATTAAAGAAAAAGCAGAGTCTGACCTCTCTGTCTTGGCAGTGACCAGTGTCCCAGGCTCCAAACACAACATCCCTGTTAGTTTTTCCTCTAGTGATAAAAGCTTATCCTACCCTCCTAACTTCCTCCTGCCAAAGATAGCAAATAACTGCTTAAGTTACATTTTACACATTTATCTGTCTCTTTACATTTAAATATGACTTATACAACAAAGGAAAGACATACATTTCTTAACAATATATTCTGAAGTTCTTTTCATTAATCACAAATATTGCCAAAATCATTACATTTAATTCAGCTTTCTTGTAGCTAGTCTTATTTTGCAGTTGTAACATGGGGTCCCAAAGAGTTGGACACGACTGAGCGACTGAACTAAACTGAACTGAACTGAACATGTGCTCCTAACTCCAAATCCCAATATGTGTAATATTGAACTATTTATGACATTAAAATAATTTCAGATGTAACTCTACAGTTGACTAATATGTACATTTTAGACTAGTATGTGTATTTTATTCAAATCTTGCCCCTAGAAGTTTTCTTCTATAAGGGAAAATTGAACAATTCCTTTTGATTTTGGAACAGCTTTCAGAGTACAACATATTTAAAAATCAGAATGTAAAACACACACATTTAAAAAAAAAGAAATTAGAAAATTAAATTATTATCAATGACATATCAGAGACATTATCAGAGAAGCACTTTTTCACAAGAAACAAACTTCACATTTACTCAAGAGACTGTTAAGATCTAGGTCTCTCACAGCTTTATCGTGTAAATTAACTATGGTTACTTTTCTATCAGGGTAAAGAATCCTCCTGCAATCCAGGAGATAGGGCAGGAGCCGCGAATTCCATCTCTGGGTTGGGAAGATGCCCTGAAGGAAATGGAAACCAATCCAGTATTCTTGCCTGGGGAGTCCCGTGGACAGGGGAGCAGTCCATGGGGTGGCATAGAGTCAGACACGACTGAGTGACTGAGCACACCCACTCACCCACACAGCTATGATCACACAAGAATTTCCTCAAACATGATGGTGTAATGTTGGGAAATTAACCAGATTGTACCAGTCGGACTCTTTTGCCCTATACTCTCATGCCCTCTTGCCCTATGTTCTGTAAACTATGATTTTGGGTGGCTAAGATCGCTTATGGTACTGTGCATGTGCGGCAAGATGCAGGTATAAGCTTCACCTCGGAAAACCCTGAAGGTTTGTGTGCAATTATGTTGTGTTGTGTTATGTTATGTCTGCTGCTACGGCTGCTATGCCAGCTAAGAGAGAATAAACGTGTCTGCAGTTTCTACAGTTCGTGGAGTCTTCTTCCAGCCTCTTTGTTCATGGGTTGCCTATTCTGCATTCCACAAATAGTGCCTCAGTGATATACAGTGAGACAACTGATGTCATGAACAAGATCAACAAGACTCTTAAAATGCATTTTTTTAAAATCACATTGTACTGTCAGGATTCTGGGCACAGCTTAGCAGGGTCTCACAAACATATCTGTCAGGCTGCATCTCGCAAGGAGATTCCTGGGGTGACAGGGAAGAGAAGAACCTTCAGTGCACCTCTCAGACTGTTACTGGAATTAATTTTCCTGTTAAATTAATTTTCCTGTTAAAGATGATTGTACACTTCCCTGCTGGCTGTCAGATGGAGGCTTCCCCCAGCTCTTGGATGCTAGTTCATCACCCTGTGGTCTTCCAGCATAGCCACTTACTGTTGCAAAGTCACTAGAGAAAGAGATTTTTTAGGGAGTCAGCTGTCTGACAGAATTTCAGAACATAATATAATCATGGATGTGAAATCTCATTCCTTTGATGTGTTCTTTCAGAGATAAGCAAGTCAGAGGTCCCTCTAACACTCAGAAGGAGCGAAGGCTACAGAGGTGTAAATGCCAAGGGATGGGGATCACAGGTGTAGGTGAGTGCACTCTATAGTTTGGTCACCACAGCTACCAGGTAGATGAATACACCAGAATAATACATATTTTAGAGATGGTCAAACATTAAAAGTTTTATATTTGCCAAACCAATGATTAGTTAGTAGATTCCTTTTAGAAGAAATTTGAAGAAACAGTTCAGAAGTCAATAAGACAAATATCTATCAAAAAGTTTTCCAAAACAAATCCTCTCATGTATT
>SJYC01060600.1:0-10892 GCA_006408675.1 Madoqua kirkii | reverse complement strand
ACCAACTCCTTTCTTTCAGCATGCAAACACACAAAAGTCTCCATTAATAGGAAAAAGGCAAATATCAAAAAGCTTTTTGATGGATTCCCCCCAAATAAGTTCGAAAAGGCTTAGTCTGCCCCCCCAACTTTGTATAATTTTCGTTTCCCTCATTTATCCATAGACCCCTTCAGAATGTTTTCTGGATATCTTCATGGAAGTAATATAAGAAACAAATAGAATGAACAGCGGCAGAGGCCACTTGATAATGGTTGGCATTGCTAAGTCACTTCAGTCGTGTTTGACTCTGTGCGACCCCATAGTTGGCAGCCCACCAGGCTACCCCATCCCTAGGATTCTCCAGGCAAGACCACTGGAGTGGGTTGCCATTTCCTTCTCCAAATGGTTGGCATGGTTTGGCATTATTTCATTTTGCAGATAAAAAAACGGATGCTCAGAAAGGGTTTAAAGAATGGCAGGAAGGAAAGAAGGAAGGAAGAACGGCAGGGCTTCCCAGAATCACAGAAAGGAGCAGTCAAGGGCATCTGTAACATTCAAGGTCCCAGGGCAAGATGAAAATGCAGAGCTGCTTATCCATAAAGCAAGAAAAGTGCTGTTAAAAGTTTTACAATATAAAGCCTTTTCTTCTGTGGTGTCTCCCTTACCTCGCCAGGTGCACCTGCTGCACAAACCCACCTCAGCTGCCTCAGTTTACTTCCTGATTGTGAGGCTCTATCAACACTCAGACCTTTGCTTGCTGGTAAACAAGAGCCTGGAAGAAGGGGAGCTACTGAGTGCCCTGTCTTTCCCTGTCCTTCTGTGTCAGCATGTTTCCCGTAAGTGTTCAGCTAGTGACAACAGGAACTGGAAAGAACAAGAGCGCCTCAGCCACTCGTGCTTCTTCGCATGCTGCAGCCACCTCTCTGCGTGCAGACCGTGTTCTGGTTCCCGTGGAGAGTGTGGCCTCCGGGGGCCGTCAGCACAGTCGTAGACAGGACTCCTCACTGTGTGCGCACTTGAGTCTCACTAAACTTCTGCCCACTGTGGGCCCACTGAAACCCTGTGTCCACAGAGCACTATGGACGCTCCACGGGAAGGGGGTGGCCAGGGGTGACGGGCCCCTGTATCACACACGTCTTTGGCAACTCAAATGCATGCTCTGCTGTTCTGTCAGATTTTACCGATAAAACACAAGTTCAGGAGCACCCCTGGGCGTCCAGTGGTTACGAATCAGCCGTCCAGTGCAGGGGACATAGATCGACCCCTGACTGGGGAATTTAGATTCCTGTATACGGCAACTAAGCCCCCGCACGGCAACGAGAGAAGCCTGTGTATGGTGAGGAAGACCCAGTGCAGCCAAAGGACACCAAGCCAAACAAGAGACACAAGCTCAGAAGACAAAATCATCACCATTCCCGATGGGCGCAACAGAGCACCAGACTCAGCATGGCCCGCAGGGCGCCAGGCCCTGCTCCACCGCGTAGGCTCCACGCCCACAGGCCAGCTCTGCAGCAGCTGAGCCACGAAAGATCTCAAATCTGACCCCAGGGGCAAGTCTCTTAGCACATCACACGGAGGCCTCCTCAGATAACACAGGGCAAGGCACTGGCAGAAAGTTTTAAGAGGCTATGTAATAGGCAACACTGAACTGCTGGTCTTGCCTCCAGGGAGGTTAGAGAAGTTCCTGAAGATACAGAAGAACGAGGACTAGGACAGTGGGAACGGATAAAATTAGGGTGAGGGTTAGGACAACAGGGGTGATGGGATTAAAATCCAGAGGAGAGGGATGAGGTGGTAGAAGTGTTTTCAAGGAGATGGTTATTAGAAAGATAGAACAGTCTATTTACTTACTGTGGATGTAGACTGTCAGGGGTTATGACCTAAAAGTAGGTCAGTTCCCAAGGGTGGGACAGACAATGTCCTAAACTCTAGATGCTTAGTAGCACTCATTTTAGCAGCCGGTATCTACAGGGTATTTTCCAAAAGGGACAAGAGTAGGCAGCTGGTATCAGGAGTCCAACAAAATGATGTTACAAGAGCTAGGGCAGTCCTGGGATGTATTCCTCAGGAGGCCAGGCCTACAGGTAGGATCAGCTACAAGGCTGAGGCCAGAGAACAGTCAAGTGTAGGCGGAGTCCCTGATCCGGAAACAGACCAAGAGGGAGAGATACCGTCTGTGGGTACAGGGTTTTTGTTGTGGACGATGAGAAAGTTTGGGGTATAAATGGTGGTGATGGTTCCATAACATTGTGAATACATTGTGAATGCGAATGCCATTGAGCTGTGTACTTGTGCACAATTAAAATGGTAAACATGATGTTATGTATATTTGGCCATAGTCCAAAAAAAAAAAAAACATCTAGGTAAAAATAAAGAAATAGAGTAGGGTATGCGGCTCAGACGGTTAAGCGTCTGTCTATAATGCGGGAGACCGGGGTTCAATCCCTGGGTCGGGAAGATCCCCTGGAGAAGGAAATGGCAATCCACTCCAGTACTATTGCCTGGAAAATCCCATGGACAGAGGAGCCTGATAGGCTACAGTCCATGGGGTTGCAAAGAGTCGGACACGACTGAGTGACTTTACTTACTATTAGGTTTACCAGACCAGGGAGGAGCCAGCTATCCAAAGATTAGAATTAAGTTACATATACCTTGTAAAGAGTCGGACACAACTGAGTGACTTCACTATACCACAGGGTTTATATATGGGGTGAGGGCTTTTAAAAGCTTTTTTCTCCTCTTTCAGAGGAGGAGGCAAAGCAGGTTGAGATGGATGCCTCAGCAGCCTCTTCTCTTCCCTGGGCAGGTTTCCTCATCTCAGCAGCTACTGCACCAGGTCCTGGAGACAGGCTCCGGGGACAAGACCACGGGTATTTGGGCAAGGTTCTTCCCAAATTCTGGGTGAATTTGGGTGCATTCTGCCCTGTGAGGAGGGCCCCTCCCATGGAGTCCAGGCCTAGGCTATAGCTAAGGGGCACCTCAAGAAGTTGTAAGGTCCTGGTTTAGGTAGGGAATTACCTCTCAAAATTCCCTCAGCGCCCTAGGAACCCCAACCCCCGGGGCCACGTGGAATCCAGCGTCAAGTGTGCTTGGCAAGAAGGCCTGCATTGGCGCCCCAGCCCTCCTGCCTCCTTTTAAGAGTCAGCTTCTCCATCCTTGTAACTGGCAGAGTGCATCCAGCCATCCCTAGCTTGGAGAGCTGCGTGGAGAGGGAGGGGATGGTGGGGGATGAGGTGCTTGGATGGTGTAGACAGGAGGTTGGGTTTTCTTTAGGGATGGAAAGAGATAAACGATGACTCAATCGGATGGAAGTGGTTGGCAGCTGGGATGAGCTCTGAAGGAAGAAGGAAAGGGAAAAGAGGTGCGAGGTTGAGATTTAGGTGCTTCTACAGTCATTCATTCAAGAAATGTTTACTGAACACCGAAAATGTGCCAGACACTGAGCTAGGCGTGAGGCAGCCGTGGGAACCAGAGAAGGAGCTCGGGTCTAGCACTAAAGACTGACCATCAAATAAGCAGCTACACCAACCTGTGATGAGCATCATGACGGGGAAACAAGGTGAAGAAAATGAGTTTATATTAATTAGGATTAGGTGCTGCTGTATATAACAGGCAGCTATCGCTTAAATGAAATACACATTTATCTCTTTCCCACAACAAAGAAAGCCAAGGCTGGAATGGCAGATCCACGTGTCATCAAAAGCAGGGGCTTCTATAATTTCACTCCTCCATGCTAGCTTCCATCCTCAGTGTTACCTCACGATCCAAGCTGGCTGCTGGAGCACCAGCACTTGTTTCTGAGTTGAGGGCTGTTAAAAAAAAAGGAAGGGGGGTGCAAAAAAAAAAAAGAGAGAGAGACCCATTTCTATTGAAACAACTTTCTTTTGAAGACCCTTTCTGGAAGTCCCGTACAATTTATATTTCCTTGGAGACTTGGGACTTGGCTGTACTCGAATCCAAGGGAAACGGGGCAGCAATGTAGCCATCTAAAATTCAGGTTTTGATAATGAGCAAAGAAAGAACTAATGCTGGTTAGTTAGCAGTCTCTGACACAGCGTTTTCATCTTTTGCCTTTGCTATTCAGGAATATTGAGGATGGGATGCTCAGATCTATGAAAGATTGTTATTTTGGGAAATATAGAGAATTCCCTTCTAGTAGAAGGCAGAGTTCATAAAGAAATATATGTAAATATTTCAGTTTAAGACCTTGATTTTTGGAGGAATAAAGGGAAATTTTATGCCAGTATGCACTAAACAAATTTGCCTTTAGATGGAATATTTAAAAGAGTAATTTATGAAACACACTTACTTTGTCATCCTCTACATTTGTATTTATTTAAAAATCCATTTTTGTTCAAGTTGTTTTCACATCCATCAACTTATTAGGGTTTTTACAACTCTCAACATGGTGGCTACAATAAATGCTGCCTTCAGAGAGGTCAAGTGACTTGCTCAGGACCACACAGCCAATATGAGAGGTTGCTAAGCTAGAATCCAAATCATGCATGTACTTGACAGGTATGTAGTGTGTGCCCAGTGCTGAGGAAGTGAACACAGTCACTGCTCTCCGGCAGCGTCAGAACGCAGGCTCAGGAATCAGATTGCACTGGGTCCTGATTCTATTAGCTGTTTGACCTCAGGCAAATTACCTCATCACTGTGCCTCGGATTCCTTATCTATGCAGGGGGAGCAGATAAGCTACCTACTTCCCAGGGTTGTGGTAAGAATTAGATAAATTAGTTCTGATAAAAAGTTTACGACAGAATCTGATCTTAAGTAAATCCCGTTAGACATTAGTGAGAGAGACAGACATTAAGTAAACAAGCATCATTTTAAATGTGTTATGATAAACTTGAGATAAATAATTCACAGGAAACTAAAAGCTCTATCAGAGCTTGGGCTTGGGGCCCATGGAAGTTTGGCTTAGAAAACGGCTGTAAGTGGTGCCCTGAGAAAATAAGCTGGTGTTAACTACATGAGCATTCTCGACTAGAATTTGGGATTTTAATTCCTGTATTATATATTCATTTTTAATACACAGAGATTCTTTTTCTAATTAATTTTTACTGGAGTACAGCTGCTTTAAATGTGATAGTTTCTGCTGTACAGCAAAGGGAATCAGTTGCACACACACACCTATCCCCTCTTTCTGGGACCTCCTTCCTGTCGAGGCCGCCACGCGGCGCTGAGCCGAGCTCCCTGTGCTCGTCAGTTCCCTGTGTCACTCATAGCAGTGTGCGCATGTCAGCCCAGCCTCCCAGTCCATCCCACCCCCTCCCCTGCACTGCAATTCACAGCACTGTTAATTTAAGGCCAATTTGTTGGTCCAGAGCATTTGGAACTTTTTTCTTTAGTAAAAAGAGCACAAGCCTGGAAATCAAAAGACTAAGGTTCTAGTTTTAGCTATGCCATCAACTCACTGATGATTTTATCTGCCAGCCTTCCTGTTTTCACAGAGGAGCCACCCTCCACTCCTGGCTCCAACATCAGCCTTTCTTTAGTGTTTATACTGAGGTGAAATTCACTAACAGAAAACTAACCATTTCAAAGTGAACAATTCAGTGACATTTAGTACGCTGACAATGTTCTGCAACCTCCATGTTTATCTACTTCCAAAATATTTTCATTGCTTCGAAATAAAACCTCTCACCCAGTAAGCAGATATTTCACATACTCCTAGTCCATCCCCACCACTGGCAACCACCAGCCTCTTAGAGTTTCTGTCGATTTACTGAAGGAAGACTTTTCTCGCTTCCCATCATTCCCAACAGAAATATGAATTGATCCTCTCCAAAACCTCCATTCAGCTTCCATGGTGATACATGAGTCACATACAATTTGAGTCCTTCGTGTCTTCCCTCTCCCTCCCCCAAGCTCCCCTGGCCTAACACCCTTCCCACCCCCAGCGCTCAGGGCGGCCTGCGTTACAGTGAAGTGAATCACGTGCAGGGGTTCCACCGTCAGGTTTCCCAGCCATTGGTTCCTGTGCCACATTTACCTACTCACTCAAGTTCCCGGAGTTCTCATGTGGAGATTAGCCCTTTTCACTGACTCTTATAACACTGCTGTTTATGGCCGGGAAATCATCTTTGCACACGTGCAACTGCAGTACAGCAGCTGTGCACAGACCTGCGAGAGGCAGCAGGGCACAGAAGTGAGCTGTGGGGCTCCCAGAGTCTTTACCTTTTCTAAAATTCTTATGTTTTCTTTGTTTGGAGGAGAAGAAAAACATGAATTGAGTTTCCTTTTTTTTCTCTCTCTCCTGAAAGTTCTACTTAGTGACATTTTTTTTTTCCCTCATCAATGAGTATTTTGAGAGTCTGCCAAGGGCCAGCCTGCATACTGGCCAAAGCAGATAACAGTGGTGAACAAGACAAGCACAATTTTCCCTCTAGTCTGGAAGACCTAAACAAACATATGAGAAGAGTTCAGAAGAGTATTATGATTACCTGTAAAGTTAAAAGAAAACTTTTTGTTACAGCAAAGTTCAAGCCTATATAAAAAGTAGAGAGAATGGTATAATGAACCTACTACCCAGCTTCCGTGATTATCGACTCATGGCCAGTTTTTTTCCCTCTATCCCCACCTCATCTAGCACTCCCTGAATTCTTCTGAAGCAAATCCCAGCAGCATATTATTTTATTTATAAACATTTGCATTCATTTATGTCTCTAAAACAATAACTTCCTTTTTAAAAACCCCACCCTCACAAACAATGGTTATTTTTAAAAATCCCATCAAATATACAGAGTTTATAGTTATACCAATAGTTCACGAACTTACAAAAACAAACAACAGCAAAGAAAGCAGAAAAGAACTTGGAGTCACTTCCATTAGCTCTAGAGTAATTTACATTGAGGCACTATGGTAAAAACATATACCCACCACGTACGGGCGTCCCTGGTGTCTCTGATGGTAAAGAATCTGTCTGCAGTGCAGGGGACCTCGGTTCAATCCCACGGTTGGGAAGATCTGCTGGAGGAGGGCACAGCAACCCACTGCAGTATTCTTGCCTGGAAAATCCCCATGGACGGAGGAGCCTGCTGGGCTACAGTCCATGGTGTCACAAAGAGCTGGACGTGACTGAGCGGCTAAGCACAGCGCAGCACACCCACAGCAACAGCACAGGACTGGGCGCTGCTGAGCGCGCAATGACTGATACGTGAGGGGACGGCAGCAACGTATCCCGCCGATTCATGTGCACTTTCCCCCCTAGCACTGTAAAGTTTCTGCTACCACATAACAGCAGCTGAACACAAAGTATATGAACCAGCTGAATGCAGCGAACAAATGAGAAATAAGCACTAAGGCATTTTCCCTCTTGCTTCAGTCTGGCCATCAGCTCTCCCAGGGGTCTATGCGCTTCACAGTCTCCGTAACTCGGCCCCTCAGCCCTACTCGCATCTTTTCCTGTCAAGCTACCCTGGCTGTTTCCCTTTCTGATACAGTACCGTGTTTACTCTTTTGTCTTTAACGATGAACTTAATATCCTCTTAACTTCATCAGATTGTTGCTCCTGTGTTGCTGCTGTTACTGCTCTGGTTACCCAATTGAATAGATATTTTTTAACGGTCTGTCCCAACCCTGTTTTTCAATGTAGCAAAAAAGTCATTAATCATTATGAAACCCATTTATTGGGTGAAAATATTGACTTGTGAAAAATCAAAAAAATTTTCTTTAAAAATAATTTTGCAAATGGTATGAGTGTGTACTGTTACCCATAACTTGGGGAAGAACTCAGTAATGAGACTTGTTTTTAATCCCCTACCTCAACCCCTCAGCAAACCAGAAAGATTTTAGGAAAGCTGGAACTTGAAATCATTGCTCACAACGTGATGGCTGGCCAGTAAAAACTTTAAATGAACAAACTATGTCCAAATACATAGATATTTCTTTTCATTCTAGGTTTGGATGAGAGTCTAAACTAAATTATTGCCAAAGTTCAGGTTGAACTGTTGATGAAATGACAAACATAATGAACAAACTGTCCCCTAATTCAGTATATCACTCTAGCTGCTTACCTTTATGTGAAACACCAACAGCTTGAATTTCCCAGGGAGTTAGAAAATCAGGTAGTATCAACTCTAGCTGATGCCTGATGGAAAATAAAGTATTTCAAGGCCATCAAACACAAGGGATCTTTGATTAACTTGGAATCAATTTAACATGCTCTCCTATTAATTAGAATATTTGTGCTTTTCCCATATGGGCTCTGTAGGCAAACCACAAACAGACAAAGCTGAATCAGTGGCCGCAGGTGGGAGTGAAGTTAAGAAAAGAACAGAGGCTGACAAAGTCCTCTTACGTATTCAGACCAATCACCTGCATATCGATTAGGCTGAACCACTTGAAGCTGCTGCTTGTGTAGGTCAGAACTGCTTAGATCAGGCAGATACACTCGGTTTGTCATAGACTGAATGTTTGTGTCCCTCACCCCCAAATTCGTACGTTGAAATTTAATTCCCAAAGTGCTGTTACCTGGAGGTGTGGTCTTTGGGAAGTGATTAGGTCATGAGGATAAAACTCTCAGGAATGAGATCAGTGCTCTTAGAAAAAAGACCCCTGGGGATTCCCTCGTCCCTCTGCCCTGAGGGGCTGGAATGAAAGACAGCCATGCATGAACCAGAAAGCAGTCTCTCATCAGACACTGGGTTTGCTGGTAACCCGACCTTGGACTTCCCAGGCTCGATGACGGAGATCTCTGCTGTCTATAAGCCACCAGTCTGTGGTATGCAAGTATAGCAGCCCAAGCTGACTGGTTCAAAATAGACTATAGGCCCTCTTTTTGTCTTCATTGCCATACACTGGAAGGACTGTGGTATATTAGCAAATAATAATTAAATTACATTCAGTGAACCCTAGTAAGAAAAGCAGAGTACACAAAAGAGCTGAAACAAAAGGGACTTTCATAACACCAGAGTCCATCACTTAGTTACCTCTTCAAAGGACATTTCCTAAGTGTCTGTCATGTGCATCATACAGTCCTAAGACCAAGTATGGGAGTAAATAATAGAGGGTCTGCCTTGAAGGAATTCACTCAATAAAAGGAGAGAAATAGGTAAACAAACACATTATCACAGAGGGTAATACGTACTTCAATATTAGCGTGTGATAATATTACAGACTATAATGAGAATCTTTGGGACCACTTTTTGGAGAGCTCAGTGTCTGAGCTGGGTTGTTAAATGTGAAATGCAGATCGCCAGAAGCGAGGTGGGGTTGATTAAGACAGAGGACTTCCAGGAAAGAGTATGAAGACGCCAAGAGCAGGTACTGATGAGACAGAAAGTGCACAATAGGGGCATGGTGGCGAGGGTTGCTGGCAGATAAGCTGGGGCTGTAAGCAAGAGCACGGCTGAGGGTGTCTTAATCTGCATAGACTCTGCATGGTAGGTCAAGGAGCCGTGGTTTTAGATGGGGAAATGGCGTAAAGGAGGCTGTTGTGCATCAGACAAGTCATGATAACTGAACAAAAACTGATTGCTTCCCAAGGCCAACAGATCATCAGTGTTTTACAGTGTGTGTTTATTATGTGAGGAAAATAATACCTCCTTTTATTTGTTAGATAAATAGCTTTGGAGATACTTTAATACATACTGAAATGGATGATATATTGTTAGAGTGTTTATTACAATGCAGTTGTCTAGAAAGACTCAAATAATAATGTAGAAATGCCAAGCCCAGATCACCCTAAACTACTTGCTTAGTAAAAGTTTAAGGTGAGTAAAGTTGTTATTATTGTTTAGTTGCTAACTCGTGTCCACTATTTTGTGGCCCCATGAACTGTAGCCAGCCAGGCTTCTCTGTCTGTGGGATTTTCCAAGTAAGAATACTGGAGTGGGTTGCCATTTCCTTCTCCAGGGGATCTTCTGGACCCAGGGATCAAACTTGGGTCTCCTGCATTGGCAGGTGGATTCTTTACCACTGAGCCACCAGGGAAGCCAAGTGAATTAGTACTCTTCTGCAAAGATCATTAATTTTTCTATGTGCTGAGGGAAAAACCAACTCAATGACCAACCAAATTAACTGTGACCAAATGTCAGTGCTATCCTTAATTATCAAGGGATCCTTGGAAGAATGACAGACCATTTATCTGTCAAGCTCGGATAATTTAAAATTTCTTAAGGCAATTAAAAGTAAAGTTTTAGAATACCTTTGAGAAACATGATATATTTTTTATAACCAATTTTCCAAGGAAATTCTGCATGCAATTTTTATGTATGTGTTTCATACATCTAAATTAGAAATATAAAAAGATAGGGTAAACATAATATACAATAGAGTTATTTGTTAAAGTACAACACTGAACTTTTAATTAAAAATTTTAAGGAATTTTACCAAACATTTAATTTTTGTTTTATCTTACAGAAAAATAATATTCTTGATTTAAAGTGTCTAAAATACATTAAGTATAAAAATCAAGGTGCAGAATGGTAATAACCCATAGAACAAAATATATAGAGGTACAGATATAGATGTGGATATAAATGTTGATGGGCATAGAAAATTTCTGGAAGGATATAAAAATGTAAACAACTACAGTATCTTGGAAAGCAGGTGGGTAGTGAGGTCAGGGATTTTTACCTTATACTTCACACTATTACTTTCTGTGTAATAATGTGGAAGTAAGTTGTGATATTTTTCTAGCATTTTTAAAAAGCACATTGAAGAAATGCAGTATCACATTTATTAGTATGATCCCATTTAGAAATCTGCTCACAGTGTTAACACTCTGGGAAAGGGGTAGTGTAAGAAAATTGACAGTTAATGCTTATTCTTAAACTTTTTGTTGATTTCCTGATAATTTTATTTTTTGGCATTTCAAAAGTCTGCACATTGAATTACTTTCAAATTTTTTAAGTCATGAAAATATATGCATTATATATGTTAATAAATTACATGAAAATTTCCCT